>APFE031266850.1:46149-69391 GCA_000404065.3 Pinus taeda | reverse complement strand
TGCTATTGCTGATATAAATCAGATTTATTGTACTATTTCTCTCTGCTGAATAATTGAAGATAAAAGAATATTTGATTAAAGGGTTTCCCCACACATTGTGGGGTTTGTCCTTGGCTAGTCGCCACATCTTGTGTCTCTTGTCTTGCTTGTTTTCTGTCGATCGTTTAATGTTCTATCTGCACTTTACTTTATGTACATGTGATTGCTAATTTGTGGAATATAATAAGAAAAATAAGTAAACTATTATAAGCATAGAACATACCATAAATTAACATGGTATTAGAGCTGAGGTGAAGACAAAGCCTGAGCAAGAGCAAGAACAATCACCGAAGAGAAGATTGGCAAGGTTATCCTAAAAGAACGATGGGGTCCTCAACACTCTTTCCTGCCGAAGACAAGCTCCGTGAGAAAGCTGACTATCATGAATGGAAGATGTCTATCGATCTAACCCTTGAGGATCAAGGAGTGTTAGATCATGTGAGAGGCAATATTATTGAGCCTCCATCAAATGCACCTCCTGCTGCCAGGAACAAATGGAAGAACGGAGAATTTAAAGTGAAGAAGATCATCTGGGACTCTATCGACAAGAACCTGGTGGTCTACATCTCTGAACTGGACACCTCCAAGGAAATCTACGATAGACTGGTGAGTTTATTTAAAGTTAATGATGCACATCAAGTTTTGTTTCTTAGAAATAAGCTAAGGGAAATCAAGAAGGGTAAAGATGAGAGAATGCTAGCATACTTCTCAAGAATCACCGAGATCAAGAACAATCTCCTATTTATTGGGGAGACTATTACTGGCAGAGAAATGGCACTCACGACTCTTGGAGGATTACCATCCGAATTGTACGTGTTTAGGACTACTCTTCTGAACAATAATGTAATTCTTGGTTTTGAGGAATTAATGGCTAGATGCATTCAAGAAGAAACAAGGGTAGAAGAGCAACAAATGCCCTTGCCTAAAGGTCCTCCTACTGCTTTTTCTTCTCATTCTAAGAAAAGAAATAATTCAGGGTCTAAATCAAAAAGAAAGGTTGGACCTAAGGGTGGAAGAAAAGGACGATGTTACATTTGAAATAAAGCAGGTCACTATGCAAGGGAATGCCCTGATAGAAAGGACTCTCACCGTGACGATGATCAAAATCCCTCTCATGGTAATCGAAGGAATAGAAAATTCAATAGCAAAAGGTAAAAGGAATACTGGGAATCAAGGAAGAGGGCAACCATTCAAGAAGGCTAGAAATTCCAGGTATGAATCTAACACTGTTGACAATAAGTAGGCTGAATATTATCTACCAGTTGCTCTATCTACCTTCGCTCCTTCAGATTCAATGGGAATTTGGTTCATTGATAGTGGTGCCTCAAGACACTTCACTAGTTACAAAGAAGTACTCCATAATCTGGTAGAGAAAGAAACTAACTTGGAAATTGTCCTTGGAGATGACATGAAATACCCTGTGAAAGGTGTAGGCAATGTTTCTCTCAAATTGAATCAAGGTAATACGATCCACTTACAAGATGTATTATATGTACCTGATCTCAAAAAGAACCTGGTATCCATCTCGGGTTTCGAGTTGATTATTTATATCAGGTCGGTGGAAGTCCACTAAGTGTCATGTCTTGTGACACAACTCTTCAGTCCTAACTTTGGCATCAAAGGTTTTCCCACCTTCATTACAAAGCTCTACCCGATGTAAGACAGATGGTAACAGGGATGCCTGAATTCCAAGTAGAGAAAGAAGGTGTATGTCCGGGATGTGCCAAAGGAAAGCTCAAAAGGGGACCATTCCTGTCAAGTCAAAGCAAGACCTCCAATATATTACAACTAGTTCACTCAGACATATCTAGTATGATGCCTGTGAACTCCTTGGGAGGATATTCATATTATCTTACTTTTACATATGACTATTCTCGAAAGACCTAGATATACTTCTTGAAAAAGAAGGATGAAGTGTTCTCTTGGTTTCAACGCTTCAAAGCCTTGATCGAGAATCAAACCGAAAATAAGACCAAGATCTTAAGAAATGATAATGGGACTAAATATGAATCTAATGAGTTCCATGATTTTTGTAAAGAGGCTAGCATCAAGAGGGAGACTACTACACCATATACTCCTGAACTGAATGGTGTGGTGAAAAGGAATAACCGCACGATTATGGAAGCTGTCTGGGCCATGCTACTTGATCAAAGGCTTATGAAGTTTTTATGGGCTGAAGCTACAAACACTGCCATATATGTACAAAATCGATGCCCTCATAAAGCATTGGGTTCCAAGACTCCTGAACAAAAGTTCACCGGTAAGAAACCTGATGTTTCTCATTTTAGAATTTTTGGAAGCCTTGTATATTTTCATGTACCAAAAGAGAAAAGAAATAAAATTGGGTGCATCTGAAAAGAAGGGAATTTTCGTGGGCTATGGTGAAAATACTAAAGGCTATAGAATCTATGTAGCTGGTCAAAGGGAAGTCGTGATTAGTCATGTTGTCACCTTTGATGAAGATATGGCTCTCAGCAAGGTGGACAATCTTTCGACTTTGAGGAGATCTCAAGAAGCTGACACTAGGGAACTGAAAGAAAAGGATGATGAATCAATGCTTGACATAGAAGAACCCATGGATCCAATTAATCCTCCTCCACATGAGCCTTCCTCTTCTAGGAAGAGGCCTTCATGGCTTAGGGGGATACTTGATGATGCTGAAGGACATGCTGCACCTCGAGGAACCTTTCATGAAAGTAAGAAACCTAATAGGAATCATGGATACCTGACCATCATGAGAACGATCATACAAAATGAGCCTTCATCATTCTTAAATGCTGTCAAGCATCAAGTATGGAAGGATGCTATGACCAAAGAATATGAGTCTATTATGAAGAATGATGTCTGGGAAGTAGTTCCCAAACCCCAGGACAAGACAGTTGTTACTTCCAAATGGCTTTACAAGATAAAATCATGTAGCAGATGGAAGTATGGAAAAAGTATAAGGCTTGTTTTGTGCTCGTGTTTCTTCTCCCAGAAGGAAGGTTATAGACTATGATGAGATATTTGCACCTATAGCCAGATATACGACCATCCGCTTGATCATAAACCCTTGACGCTTCCAAGGGATGGAACCTACATCAGATGGATGTCAAGACTATGTTCTTGCACGAATCGATCAAAGAAGAGGTCTACGTGGAGCAACTCGAAGGATTTGAGATTTATGATCGAAAATCTCATGTATGCAAGTTGAAGAAGGCTCTCTATGGGCTGAAGCAAGCACCCTGAGCATGGTATGAGAGGATCGACAACTACTTGATGAAGCCGGGATTCACTAGGAGTAAAGCCGATCCTAACCTTTACTTTATGATTGAAGATGATAAACCTCTCATACTGGTGTTGTATGTGGATGAGCTCTTTCTAACAGGTGTAGACCCTCTCATTCTCAAATGTAAGAGGGAGTTGGATTTTGAATTTGAAATGAAGGACCTAGGACTGATGCACTATTTCCTATGACTTGAAGTGTGGTAGAAGCCAGGGGAAACTTTCCTATCTCAAGGAAAATATGTGGTGAAGATATTGGAAAGATTCGATATGGTGGATTGCAAGCCTGTAACTACCCCGATGGAGCTTGAATTCAAGAAGTTAAGAGGTAGTGCTATTGGATCTGTTTTACAAAATGCTACCGAGTATCGATAACTAGTTGGAGCATTAATGTTCTTAGTGAACCTCTAGATATATGCATCGTAGTCAACACGTTGAGTCAACATATAGTTGAACCCCACCACATACATTGGATTGGTGCCAAGAATATATTGAGATATCTTCGTGGCACTATCACTTATGGGTTAAGATACACTGCCAGAGATGTGAGACTATTTCGATACACAGATGATGCTTGGGCAGGCAATGTGGAGGACCGTAAGAGCACTTTCGAGTGTTGTTTCTCCTTGGGATCTGCTTCGATATCCTGGATGAGCAGGAAGCAGAAGTCGGTGGCCTTGAGCACCGTTGAAGTAGAGTATATTGCTGCCAGCGTGGCCTCCTATGAGGAAGTTTGGTTGTGAAAGCTCTTGAGTGAGCTGTTTGGATTTACATTGGATACTACTATGATCCTTTGTGACAACTAGAGTGGGATTCGTTTGTCAGAGAATCTTGTATTTCATGATTGATCCAAGCATATTGATTTCATATACCACTATATTCGAGATATGGTGCAGCGGGGAGCTATAAGGCTCCAACATATCGGTACAGATGAATAGGTTGCCGACATTTTGACAAAACCCCTTGGGAAAGTAAAAATTCTGACTTTCTGAGAACCACTTGGAGTTGTTCAAAGACACTTTGATGAGGGTCATGTATGATGCATTGAGCTCTGGGAACTCTAGGTGGGGTGCGGGGTACTTCTTGGAGTAGCATATGACCATAGGATAATTCACTTTCCCTTGATGGTATACATGTACACCCCATGGCGAAATTGTAGCAGGATTTATGTGTTCTCCTGTGAGGCCTGGATTGATGTGTTCTCCATGGGAACTGTAGCAGTATTAATGTGTTCTCCTGTGAGGCCTGGATTGATGTGTTCTCCATGGAAATTGTAACAAGATTGATGTGTTCTCCTGTGAGGCCTGGATTGATGTGTTCTCCATGGCGACTGTAGCAGGATTGATGTGTTCTCCTGTGAGGCTTGGATTGATGTGTTCTCCATGGTGGCTTGAATTGATGTGTTCTCCATGGCGATTGTAGTAGGATTGATGTGTTCTCCTGTGAGGACATGATTGATTAGTTCTCCTGTTGTGGCATCCTACCCATGTAGTTTGGAACTCATGGGAAGTACCTCTCATCTGATCAATGAGAAGGGAAATGAAGTTAGGGACCATAGTAGTATCAATGGACGCATCGTTGTATCTACCTTACTCCTTACGCTAGGATGACCTCCATTAATCTGGGATCAGTGATACTGGTCTGGGACCAGTGGTAGGAGTTGTACCATACTATGACACTGACTTTGGGTCAGTTGAGATTGGTCTGGGACCAGTGGTACATACTCTAAGACTGACTTCGTGTCAGTGCAGTACTGGTCTGGGACCAGTGAGAGTGGTACATACTATGACGCCGACTTTGGGTCGGTTGAGACTGGTCTGGGACCAGTGGTACACTCTCTAAGACTATGATACTGGTCTGGGACCAGTGGTAGGAGTGGTACTTACTATCAAGCTGACTTCGGGTCGGTTGAGACTGGTTTGGGACCAGTGGTACGCACTCTGAGACTGACTTTGAGTCAGTGGAGGATGATACTGGTCTAGGACTAGTAGAGTTGTTACTCACTATGACGCTAAGTTCAGGTTGGTTGAGACTGGTATGGGACCAGTGGTACATACTCTGAGACTGACTTTGAGGTAGTATGATACATCCTTGATCATTTCTTCTTCTTCATAATTTGGACAAAAGCAGAGAAAAACAAAACAAAGCAGAGCAGTGCATATCAGAGCAGAGTCGTACAGATCAATACAGGGCAAAACAAGACAATGCAGAATAGGCATAATAGAGCAGAGTAGGGAAAGGGTCAGGCTATACAGGGCAGTGCATTTGATGGATGAATAGTAACGACTGATAGACAGATTGCAGATGAAGTTCTCCCTAGTTGAGAGGGAGTGTTAAAATTGGCAACTAGGGCCAATCTTCATGTGGGTCATCTTATTCATGGCTGATAATATTTTTATTATATTCCTCTTGTTGAGAGGTGTAATACTGATATAAAGATCATTCGATTTCGATAAGTATTCATGGAGATATGAATTTATTTTGATTATGGAATTATTATCAAGCCGACCTACAATTCATGTAGGCTCAATAGCCCAACAGTCACATCTATTCAAACACCAACGTTGTGTATAAATATAGGAGGAATTTTTCTCATTTGGAATCACTCATCTCATCACCTCTCTCTCTCTACTGCGCAGAAAAGAGTCTCTTCTCTACTGCGAAGAAAAGGGTCACTCCCTCACACATGTGAAGCCGGAAGCTGCTGAAACTGAAGCTGCAACTGCAGAAGTAAAGTTTGACCTGCATGGACTAGAAGAACTCCTCATCTGAATTGTGTTGTAGGTTCATTTGAACCTCCTCTGAAAGCCACAACTTTTGGTGGTGGAATCAAGTCAATCTAACAGACAGTTTGCAAGATATTGACTGCCCTAGTTTGAAGGAAGCTGCTGAAACTGAAGCTGCAACTGCAAAAGTGAAGTTTAACCTACATGGACTAGAATATCTCCTCATTTAAATAGTGATGTAGGTACATCTGAACCTCCTCTGAAAGCCGCAAATTTTGATGCTGTAATCAAGCCGATCCAACGATCGGTTTCTGAGATATCGTCTGCCCTAGTTTGATGATGAAGCCGCTAATGCTGATGTTGTTGATCTATGGTTTTCTATTGCTCATATAAATCATATTCATTGTATTATTTCTCTCTACTGAATTATTGAAGATAAAAGAAGATTTGATCAAAGGGTTTCCCCACACGTTGTGGGGTTTGTCCCTGGCTAGCTGCCACATCTTGTGTCTCTTGTCTTGGCTTGTTTTCTGTCGATCATTTAATGTTCTATATGCACTTTAGTTTATGTACATGTGATTGATAATCTGTAGAATATAATAAGAAAAAGAAGTAAACTATTATAAGCATAGAACACACCATAACTTAATAATTATATATCTGATTCTGTAATGTTTATGTTGTAATAGATCAAGATGCTTTGACGGTTCTTTGTTGCATTGTTTTTGCAGGTACTCTCCAAGCGGATTAATTACGGAGAGGAGTTGCAAGCTGTGTCAAGGGGGAGAGAGATCAAGCAAGGGATTAAGCGGAAGTTATAGGTTGGTTCCTTTATCTTTCTCTTATCTGTTGCACATAGAAGAAATTGTTGAATTGCTTTAAGCTGTTGTTTCTAGGGTAGCTGCCAAACCTAGAGGGCTAGTCATTTGACAAGACACTAGTTTTTCCCGAAACACAGATACAAAGAAATGAAGATATCCTTCCAAACCTTTTTTTACTATCTTAGTTTTCCCATCTGATTGAGGATGATAAGATGAGCTATGAGCTAATTGAGTACCCATACAAGAAAATAATTGTAGAATTGAGACTTCTGTGATTAGTCATAGTTGTAAAGAGAGCTTCAGTGACCATAGTCCTTCTTATGTGATTTACGCTGAAGCTCTCTTTACAAGAAAATAATTCCGTTCAAAAAAATTCCAATGAAAATAGGATCTTTTTCGCTTACAATAATCTTTGGGTTTCCATGTAGCGTTTGAATTGTATCCATAAATGTAGTAGCAACTATACTGGATTTAAATGGATGAGATAATGCACAAAAGTGTGCATACTTGGTAATTCTATCAACTACCACCATGATGACAATCTTTCCTTCTAACTTGGGTAAACCTGTGATAAAATCCATTGAAACCTCCCCCCAATGTTGACTTGGAATGGATAAAGGTTGTAACAAACTCGGGGTATTAATTGTCTCAACTTTATTTTGTTGGCAAACCAAACATTCCACCACAAACTTTTGAATATCAGATTTAAGACCATCCCAAAAAAAATCCTTCTTAATCATGTGGTAAGTTTTTAAAAATCTTGAGTGCCCTCCTAAGGGAGAGGTGTGCAATTCCAGAAGAATATTTTGTTTAAGTTGGGAATTATTACAAAGGTATAAGTGATCTTTGTACCATAATGCATCATTTTTCCAACTAAATGTATAAGATATACTAGGATCTTGCTGCAACTTTTTAATGAGTGCCCACATTTCTTCGTCATTCTTCCTGTTGTACCTTAAGAAACCAATTTCCTGGTTGTGGAGAAATTGTGCTTAAGACATTAATGATTATTGTTTTTTGTCTCTTATTTGTCACTTTATTGTTTGTTGTGTTCTCAAATGAAGGACCTAGAAAACTTGGTCTTTAGCCCTTAATACATGTATGACCAGAACATCTCAGAATGCCATTTCTTGCTAGATATAAATGATGAATGAAGAAAGATTGAAGGAGAAGTTAAAGATAATATGTTGCTTAACACATAACCTACTATCCATCACTTAGAAGAATTATGAAAATGAGAATTGAATCATGGACATATGTTGCTTAACACAGAAACTACTATCTGTGACCCTTGGAGAAGTTAAAGATAAGATGCCGCCTTACATAGAAACGAATATCTATAACTTAGAAAGGAAGGTGAAAACTTCAAGTATAGGAGCACCCTTTTAAGGAATTTTAACTTTATCTACATAAGAAAATAAAGACCTGCAACTATACTTGAAAGAAGAAAACATAAGATGACACATGACAGAGAAGGTTACAAAATTATACCCGAAAATTCATGGAAACTTTTGATTCTTTCATTAATCAACAGTTATATCAGGAATACAGTGGCCTAGTCTTTGGGTTCTCCAAAATTCCAACAACCAAACCCTTCTCTGTAAATTTTCCTCTTCTTATACATTGTGAAAAAATTGCTGATCTTTGAAACTATCAAACTACTAAACTGCTTCCCTAACTATTTGAAGTAAAAACTATTACGAAAAATTACACAGAGGGTAAAAGACACCTCCAAGAACATAAAATAACAGAAAATAATTGAACATGACAATGACTGCTGGCTCTATTAATTTACAGCCGAGTTCCCCTGTATATGCCTTAATAATAATTAATCTACTTTAATCATAATAAACTATGTTTGACTTGTGCATAACCTGGGCTTACGCATGTATCAGGTGCATTTCAATTGGCTAAAACACCAAGAAACTCGACCAACTGCCTTTTCTTCAAATTCAGCTTTAACACTGATTTTTTCCTTTACACAACAAAATTAACGCAAAGCACGCAAAAGTAGAACTGAAAAATAATTAACCCATTTTAATGAATCTATCGCATCCACCTGTTCAGCGTTTAGTTGACTTCCCATCGCAAGTCTCAATCGGCGATGTCCATTGTTATATCAACCCAATCCTTAATAATCTGCGAAAAGACGGACGCGCCAGAGTTATCAAACATAGCATATAAACTATTGGGTTTGAAACTCATCGCAATTGCAATTAGCAGTTTCCATCGTTATATCAACCCAATCCTTAATAAACTGCGACAAGATGGACACGCTGGAGTTATAAAACATAGCATATAAACTATCGGGTCCGAAACCCATCGCAATCGCAATCGATGCTTTCAATTGGTGCTTGAACTCAAAACTTGCGATATTGCGGACCCTCCAGACTTATAAAGCACATCATATATAATCTATTGGGTCCGGCCATCGCATATTGCAATTGGCATAAATCATATGCATTTATAAATGTTATGTGATAATCGCGAACCTGACGGGAGAATTAAACATAATATATGTAATATCGGGTCTGACCTATCACAAATTGAAATCCTTCGATTAATGTTATTAACCCTTTGATTATGCTTTATGCCGCATATATATATATATATTATATATATATATTATATATATATATATTTATATATATATATATAATATATATATATATATATATATATTATATATATATAATATATATATTATATATAATTATATATATATATATATATATATATATAGATATATATATATATATATATCCAAGTTCCACTTATAATTGGGCTTAACTCATAACCCTTCATATCGGCACTGTATTTCTATTATAACCCTTTATAATAGAAATACATATAAAAATGAGTAATCATACCTTTTTCTTTTTCCAAGGCCTTTGCATAGTTTTCAAGATATTCCTTTATCGCAATCAGGAATCGGTGATTCCTGTGGTAATAATTCATATAACTTCCCACTGCACTTTTTGCAATTGTGATCTAATCACATTGCTAACACACACACACACACACACACATATATATAACGGGACCTGTTCCATATAACTATTTATATTACGATTTGACTTGACATGGGCTGATTCTTTAACAATTGTTTCCTTTGTGATTCTAATATATAATAAATAAAATGCTTCATTTCTTTTAGAATTTGCGGATAAGAGAGCCTCATTAACGTTGAACCCCTGTAATGATTTTAAGACCACACATTGTGATAAAAATGAATAATAAGCTTAAACACAATATAAGCTACAACACTTCCATTCATCCCTCACTTCGGTTATCTAATCTAGTTGGATAATAGAAATGGCATGAAGAAATGCTTCCACATCCTCATCCTTTCTTGAGAGTGCATATGCAATAACATTTTTCTTCCCTTTTTTTTAGATGATTTCAAAGTCATAGCCCAACATCTTTGTGACTGATTTTTTCTATTCCTCTGAAGATAATCTTTGTTCTAAAAAGTATTTAAGACTATCATGATCTATTTTTACCTTGAAGTGCCTTCCCATTAGGTAAGGTCGCCATTTCTTAAGTTCATGTAGTATTGCCAACATTTCCTTCTCATAAATAGCTTTGTGAAAATACTTTCCTTTGATTGGATGACTTTCAAAAGCAATGGGTCTTCCTTCTTTCATTAAAACAACACCAATTCCATTTCCTGAGGCATCACATTCCACAATAAAGGTTTTTGTGAAGTCTGGTGTAGCTAAGACTGGTGCTTGGCACATTTCCTCTTTAAGATGCTCAAAGACCTTAGTTGCTTTTGGAGTCCAAGAAAATGCATATTTATTCAGTAATGTTGTTAGAGATGCTGCTATTCTCCTATAATCCTTAACAAACTTGCAATAATACCCTGTTAACCTGAGAAATCCTCTCATATGCTTTATGGATGTGGGGATTTTCCATTCCTTAATGGATTTAATTTTGTTAGGGTATACCTTAACACCCTCATGAGATACAATATGACCTAGATATTCCACCTCTTGCACTCCAAAGAATCATTTGGAGGTTTTTGCATATAATTGTTTCTCCTCTGATAGCTTAAGCACCCTGTCAACATGTTGAACATGATCCTTTCAACACTTGCTATAGATTAATATTCATCAAAATATACTAACACAAATTTTCTAAGGAAGAGTTTGAAAATGGAATTCATCAAACCTTGAAATGTAGAAGATGCATTGGCAAGGCCAAAAGGCATGACCAAAAATTCGTAATGACCTTCATGAGTTCTAAATGCTATTTTCGGAACGTCTTCAGTCTTCATTCTTATTTGATGATATCCTAAACGAAGATCCAACTTGGTGAAGTAAATTTCTCCATGTAATTCATCCAATAATTGATCATTGACAGGAATGGGAAATTTATCATTAATAGTGAGCTTGTTGAGCTCCCTATAATCCAGACACATTCGCCATGATCCATCCTTCTTATGCACCAATACTACTGGAGCAGAGAAAGAAGTTTGACTAGGTTTAATTATACCTGCCTCTAGCATTTCTGCAACCATACATTCAATTTCACTCTTTTGGGCATAGGGATATCTGTAAGGCCTGATGTTTGGGGGAAGACTTCCTGGAATCAAATGAATAGCATGATCATGATCACGAATAGGTGGGAGGCCCTTGGGAGTCTCAAATACCTTGGAATTATTGTCCAAGACTTTTTGGAGGTCTGGAGAAATAGATGATTTCAATGTTTGAGCCTCTAGATAACGTAATTGTGTAATTACAGCTCGTTGTTATTTCTTTAGAATATTTTTCATGCTATTAGAACTGATTATCTTTCCTAGTTTCCTTGCGATACCCCTTAAGTCAACTTCCTTTCCTTCCAAAATTTTTTTTCAAGAAAATTTCTTGTAAATTAAAAGTTATCGTACCCAAATATTGTAACCATTGGACTCCTAGTACAACGTCAACACCACCCATTGGAATGGAAAACAATGGACTATTCAATACATATTCTCCCATGGAGAGCTTGATATTATGGCACTTTCCAAAGCAATTTGTGGTTCCTCTACTTGCAATCATCACTTGGCACTCTGGTGCTAGATATAGGAAACAATTTAATTCCTTTGCTATCTTACAATGAATAAAATTATGTGTACTACCCAAATCAATCAACACTATTACCTTTTACTTCTTGATATGTGCTTCTATCTTGAGAGTTTGAGGAGTGGTAATTCATGCCAATGCATTACAAGATATGGCCGGATTCATTTCTTCTTTCTATGGGGTTGATTCTTTGTGTTTATCCTCCACTTTTGATGTTTCTTGTTCTTTTTCTTCCTCCTCTTCACAATCTATGTAGAATAATTTCTTCTCATCACACATATGAACTTTAATGTATTTGCTATCACAACTGTAACAAAGCCCTTTTGCTCTTTTTTCCTCCCGTTGTTGTGGTGTCAACCTTGTAGGTTGTGGAAGACTAGGACCAGTAACACTTCCATCTTTGTAGGTGTGATTGGTATACTTCCTTGTTGCCATAATTTTTCTTTCAACTTTTCTTGCCACCCTCAATGTCTTCTCCAAGGAATCATGTTCTCAAAGGCGAACCTCATGTTGGAAGTTATTTTTTAAAGTCCATATGAAGGCGTCAATCCTATGCTACTCTAGAATATTGGTTGCCCTAATGTTCAATTTTTGGAAGTCTTCAATGTGCTTTGCCATTGAACCCTTTTGTTTGAGATTTATCAATTGGATAAAGAAGGTGTTGAAATTTGTATCTTCATAATGTGCTATCATTTCTTCCTTAAAAATTAACCAAGCGACAAGTGGTTTGCGAGAACAAAGCCACCTATACCATATAAATTGATTGGGTTCTAAATATAAAGGTGAAATATGTACCTTTTGTGAGGGTTGCACATCCTGTAGATCAAAATACTGCTCCATCTATATTATCCAAGTTACTAGATCCTTGCCATCAAAATTCCTCATCTCTATCTTTGGAAGGTGGTGGTTCTTAAACCCCACATGGGAGTCTCTAAAATCATGATTGATATTTCTTTTGTCTTCATCATGATTTTCATGGATTGCCTTGTCACCAATGGGACACCTTTATTCTAGCAACTATGCCAAACTTTCTTTCAATCCTTCTATCTTGACATTCATCATTGCTTCCATGTATGATTTTAAACTATCATTCAAAACTACCATGTCCCTTTTTATACCATCTATCTTAACGTTCATCGTGGCTTCCAATTCATTTTTTGTTACTTTTTGTGAGAGCAAAATTTGTTGCTTTTGGTCTTCTAATTTTGATATATCATGTTGCATTTCTTCCTGTTCTTCATGTGCGATAGTGGAGCTTGTGGGTTTCTTACTAGGTGTTTCCATTTTATTATTTCAGGCATCAATTAATGATAATTATGCTTCACTATTCCCTTTTGAATCACTTCAAACTAATTTTTGAAAGCAAACTTATGCAATTTTTTTTAAAAGACCACACACTTTTTTTTTTTGCTTTGTAGGAGCTTGACATTGAATCTGTTGTATCTCTGCAACTTCCAATCTCCAAGGTCTACAGTTTCATCCTGTGGTAGCCCTCTGAAACCTCTTTCCAGCCCCATAGGTCTGATCAAGATTGGAGTCTTCAAGAAAGAGTTAGGCCAAATCTCCCACACTAACCTGATTATAGACTTCTTCAATAGAGAAGAATTGTATGAAGTGCCGCGTACCACTGTTTCTAGATTCAGACCTAAAAAGGCTACACTGAAAACTAAAGTCCATCCTCTTTCTATAACTTCTTTTTAAATTTCAATCTGATACTTAGAGAGAAAGTTATGATGATTTTCCCAAGGTCACTTTTTTGGGATGTAATTCAGGATCCGACAAAAACCCAAATTTCCTTGGATCATAGCTCCAAAATATAGTTAAACAAGATCTGAAATTCGTACCTGAGCTTCATCATGATTTCGGTTCAAATGGGTTTTAATTTTAGAGTCTGAGCCTTCGTAGAAAAAATATTATAGAGAAAATTCAGCAATGATCTGTTTGAGATGGAATTCTGGAGCTTGCAAAACCTTAACTTCCTTAGATCATATCTCTGAAAATATAGTGAGAAAATATTTGAAATTCATACCTAAGGTTAATAATGATTTCATATCAAATGGGTTTTTTTTTAGCTTCTTTGACTTCATAGAGAAAAATTTATAGCGAAAATTCCACGATGACCTGTTTGGAGCAGCGAAACCCTTGAATCCAAAGTTCTGATACCAAATGTTATGAAACCATCTTACAAAAAGATAGAAAAGATAGATCACCAACTTAGAAATAAGCCTCTTCGAGGGGGAAACCTCCTTTACATTACACAAATGAACATTTCTTGGATGATTCAAATGACACAACCTCTTTTCTATATATAGGAGTCTAATGGGTCACAATATAATCAGAGCCAACATAACAATAATAATGTAAGGGCACCACAATAAAAATAGTGGGCTTCTATGGGAAAAAAAATAACAATAAGGGGGCTACACTAATAACAATGAGGGAATAGTGGGCTTCTATGGGGCACAAAAATAATAATAAGGGGGCCACACCAATAACAATGTGGGAATACACTAGTATTATAGGGACCTAACACTCAGTATAAAGAGACTGGATTTATCTAGGGATTAACATTAAAAATGTACCTAATATAGAAATATAGAAATATAATGTAATAACCTAGTATCTAGGACTTTATCTAGAGATTAACATGCCCCTCCCATTCAAACAAGTGTTGCCTTCTACACTTGATTAGTTGTGGATGTTTCTACATGAAGGATTAATCTTTTGATATCACCTCTTCCAATGTTAGGTTCTTCCACTTGACGAGGTATTCAATAATTTCTCAATTCCTCAGTTGTTTGATCCTTAGTTCAAGGATTATTTATAGTTCCATTGTGATTTTCCCTTCTTGACTCTAGTAAAATACTTTGAAGTGGGATCTTGTCCTGAGCTACCTTCTCTAAGAAAGAATCTGAAATACTGGATGTACATGTGAAGATAGAGAACACTTGAATTTGTAATACATGCTTCCAATCCTTTGCAACAACTTATAGGGACCATAATACTTGGGTGCTAATTTATTGTCCTTCTATTTTTGCTTGAGGAACAACAATTTTTATGGTTGTATCCTTAGAAATACCCAATCCACCACTTCAAAATCCCTTTCACTATAATTTTTCTTCTTGTTTCATCTTATTTTTTGCTTTAACCAAGTTGTCCATCAATATTTTGAGAACCTATTTTTCGTGCTCTATGTGCTTCTCCAATGTATGAACCTTCATTTTCCCTCTCAAGGGTGATGTGATGGATGGAGGAAGATATATATAAAGTGATTTAAATGGGGACATTTTTTATGAAGTATGTAAGGATATGTTGTGCCACCATTCTGTCAATGGCAATCACATGACCCATTGTGTATGTTTATTAGTTTCAAAGAAATTAAGATATCCTTCTAAACATTTATTCACAATATCAGTTTGCCCAGTGGATCGAGGATGGTAAGATGAGTTGTGAGAAAATTGAGTAATCCAAACAAGGAAATATTTTATTCCAAAAATTTCTAGTGAAAATTGGATCTACAATAATCTTATGGATTCCATATAGCTTTTGAAATACTTTCATGGATGTTGTGGCTACTACAATTAAAAGGATGAGAAAGAAAGAAAAATGGGTATACTTTTTGAGTTGATTCATTGATTCCATGATGAAATTATTTCCTTGTTATAAACCTATAATTGATCCAAATTGGATGATTATATTATTTTTCATCCATCTTGATGCTTTCAAAGTGGAAAAGGTGGAGGAATCGGCTCATAGGAACATTTTTACTGATGGATCCCAGTTTGGTGAATTGGGATACGAGAACTTCCAAAATTAGTTTGAGGCATCAAATAATTTTTTTTTTTTTTTTTTTTTTTTTTTTTTTGTGGTAAAACATTTTGTATAAATTTATACACACATTAATGTTATTTTACAGATAGAAACCTTTATAAGAGTGCAACAATCACCTAAATCAAAGTCCATATGCAAAATTTATGTCGTCCGAAAGTTTACTTTCCTATTTTGACCACCATGATTCGAGAGGATGCCATCCCATTTTATTCATGGAAAATGGGCTAGCCACATGATACTAATGAATAATACTATAGAAGAGTCCATATTGTAACTCTAATTAAGAGTTGAATGAGTCAAACTTAACCACTCTTTGGATTTTAGGTTGTGTTATTAATGGGCCACTAGGAGGAAAATGGGCTCCATTCTATTCAAGTGTATTCTATTGCATACTTGAGCAGAGTAGATAAGCTAAGAGTGAATACAGAGAGATCAAATAGATATGGTTTGTGCACTGTAGTTGTCACGTTCCCAAATTTCTTTGTTTTTGACCCTATCCCATCCTATTTTGACCCCATTGTTCCATGAATTTTGACCCTTTTACCTTTCACTTCCTCATCATTTTAAAGCAACAACGAAGCGTTGGTTCTAATGTGTATTTTTTTTTTTTTTTTTTAAATTAAGAAGGTAAACCTTGATTTATAATCGATTTCCTTCATTTATACATGTTTTCCAAATTTTATGAGTACCATGAGTTACTAATACAAGCCTATGCAGTTCTTGCAATGTGCATAGTGATCCTGCACCAAATGAGGAATGCACAGACTGTGTCGTCAACGAGATAGGCCACAAGGGCTAGTGGTCAATTAGTGAGTGCACACTTGTCAAAGTTGTTGTGGAGTTAAGATGGATTCAAAGCACACCTTTTATCACTATGCTTAGCTCTAGGCCAAAAGAAAGGTAACTACTCTTTGAGTCTCTTACCCACCGTAGCTGAAAATTATACCAGATCTTCTAATGGTTACAAGTTATTTGGATCTCTATCTATTTTTATTTGTAATTGATTGGCTTGTTACAGCCACGATGTATTGAAAATACTTATAAAAACCAAGCTATGGACTTGTGCCAAGCTAGTGATGCCTTAGTAACTAGATGTTGTTGGTTTAGCAAACAATGTCACTCCATCAATCACTTGGATCTAAGATAATAACCATGTATTAAAGCACTGAGTTATATTGGATATAAAAGTCTTGATGCTATCTTCTTCTTAATCTTTTGATGTATTTAATTATTAGTTGCATCTTGTGATTTAAATCTTTTGTTAAGGATGTGATCTGTTTGGTTAAGGCCCAACCAACCCAGCTCGTCATCACTCTTAAACATTATTTTATTGGATTGGTATGCTAATTTATTAAGGTGTGCATATGATTCCTCTGCTAACATGTGTTGACTGTTAAGATTTGTTACACAACATTTTGTCACTATCCCTGTACTCCCTGTTCCTTGATCCTGGAGGACCTCTACAGTGAACCCCACATGCTTTGCCTTCATGAAGAAACTCCCATTATGTCCCTCTTCATGAGTATATCATTTCCCTTTTGTACCATTTCCCCTGAAACTTCTATTTTGCTTAGTTTACAAGGCTGGCGCTAATGGCCTTTGTCTCCCCTGCACCCATGTGTAGAGATTAGAACTACTCCCCACGCCGACCGGAGCGACTGAGCTATGTTTCAATCACGCCGGTCCTGTTACGGAATTTTTTCTAAATTAGATCTGAAGCTTCCAACTCTAGAAGCTCCGTAATGGAAATCTGGTAAATGGTTTGGCTGGATGGGGTCGAGGATGATAGTTTGGGCTCCTTTCCCCTATAATGATGGAACTACGTCAAGGGATAAGTCCTTCTCCCATAAGAAATCGATCCATCTCCCATCCATATTTCCTATATAAAACTCCCTTCTTCCCAAGCACAAACTAGTGTGTGAATGTTAGAGTCATAGTTGATAGTTTTGGCAGAGTTACTGTTGAGTGTTGATATTATTTTGGAGTAGACAAGCAAGCCATTACTATTTGTAGCTACCTAGTTGTGTGTGGGAGAAGTGTGTTTTGGTTTGGAGTGAAGCCCAAAGGGAAGAGACTTTAAACTATTGTTGTTTGAAGCCATCATGGAATGCTAGCAGAAGTGTGTGGGAACTCGGTCTTGTCATAGGAAGACTGCAACATCAAGATGAATGGTTGTAATCTCTCTTTGATATTAATATATGCAACTATCGATTGATTTCCTACATGTTTTGTAATATTAATTATCCATGTATTAATGCTTCTTGACTCGTTAAATAGGTTGAATTGCAATTTGTCTATTATTATGTTTGTGTGCTATTGTTGTTTACTTGTTTCAGGAACTTGAAGAAGGAAGCAAGAGATTGTTGGAGTGAGCAAGCGAAGACTTCATCAAACATGAGAAGCGACCAAGAGGTAGGCCCTCTTCATTGATTCTAACATAAGGAAATCTTCCATAGAATGTATTTGTTGTGGCTAGACCCATTATCGGGCTAGAGGAATTCGTTTGTGTCCGCACTTATAATTTTACTTCACCACAAATTGGAAACTCCACTGGGGAGATCCCATCTTTTTGTTTGTTTTTGGATTTCATGATTTCATGAGAAATTTTCTAGTTTCATGTTTTCCCTTTGGTTCTGTTTCTTTTCTCCTGCTTACTGGCCTGAGTCCAAAATTCATAGTAGTAGATTTGGTCCCTGTTTTGAATTTTTTTATATTTTTCCTTAGTTACCTCGGCCAATGCGCTTAATCCACTAAGAGTTGCACTGACCAGTGCGAATTGCTGAGGAACAATTACGTCGACCAACCTCTGGCGCTTGTTGTCAGTTAGGTAGTCACGTCGATGCTTGTAAGTGAATATTAGGGCTTGACCCAAATCTTGGCCAGTGTGTTCTGCTCTTGTGTTTTTGACCCCATAAGCCTTTTTGACTATTTTCTCCTTGATTAGAAAGCTACTTTTCATTTGGTTTTGCTTGCTTGTTGGCTTGTCATCCTGCTATTTTATTGATTGAGTCATTGAGTGGCGCACAACACTAGGGCGTCTATTTGGTTGCCCATTCAGCAGCTTGTGGACTCACTAAGTCTGGATGTGGGTGTGTTTACTCCTTGCATTTGTTTTTTGTTCCTTTTATGACTTTGACCTCTTTTCGCACAAGTTTGAAAAAGTTCGGTTACTAGCTTGAACGTCTCTTTTTGACATAGATTACATTGTTGGCCTTGTGGTAAAGTCGGTGTTTCATTGATCTGAATGAACTTCTCTTTTCATGTTTTCATCTACTTGAAAAGCTCATTATTTCGAAAAAAATTTCATTGAAAGTTTGTATGCGAAGTTTGTTTCGTTGTTTCATGAGAAAGTATGAAATTCTAGCCTGTTGCATCATTGTGCTACGAAATTTTCATCTTTTTAAAGACTAGAATTGCATTAGCGTTTGAAAAAGTAAGAGAATTTTTTCATTTTCAAAGTACTAATAGATAAGTGCTTGTCAGGAAATTAGCAATTGGAATGCATTTTTCATTAGTTTATTTTTTGAAAAAGTAAGGTAGTGAAATATCATTTCGTTTTCAGTTGCTTGATTGTTTGCATATGATTGAGTAGTTTCTACCCTCTCTAGTGTAGGAATTTCATCAAATTGAAAGAGTCTTGTCTCATTTAGTTGCATTTTAGGTTTTTTGAGTAGCATCGCTATGACCTAAAAACTAAAACTTAACTCAAGATCAACTATAAATTGAATTCAATTAACCTAAGGCACATTTGACATTAACGATCATATCTAGAAGGTCTAGGCTAGAGACGTGTTCCGGTGTCTTTAAACCTAGCAGCTGTTGTTAGCTTCAGCATTAGATGGTGCTAGAATGGATTTGTGCTCCTCGTACCATCGAGTATATAATGGGATACCCCACTAGGTTGCAATTATTTTATCCTTAGGAAGCCGAGTCAGCTGCCTTCGAAATGTGATACACCAAACATAGCATTCGGGGAGATTCCCTGCTCGTACTTCTTGGTTCACTAGGAGGTATTCTGCAGTTCACAGTTTCCTAGTAATCCTATTTACCTAGATCATCCAGAGCAATCATTTGATCTTTTTGACTCATTAAATTTAAAATATCATTCAAGCACTTGTCTTTTCGAGATCATTTCCAATCGAAAGTGATAGAGTCATCTTTGTTTCTTTCTCAACTCTTAAAAAATGAAAGAACATCAGTCTTTTATGCATCTTAATAATTGACTACCCATGATCCAAAACATCCTATTAGTCTTTTTGACCAAATTAAGAGTTCCATTAAAAGGACATTTTAATGCCTTGAAGTTATTTGTTCTGTTGACTAAGACAAGGTCATCGTGGCTAAACCATCTGGTTCACCCAATTCCTCTTCCTCTCCTCTCTCTGCAAGATTTTCTGAGGAGCCGTTTCCTGACTTATCAGAGTCACTTGAGGACCAAAATGTTGAACTCGCAATTGTTTTGAGTGTTCAACCATTTCCATCTCGTCCTGCACCTACTTTCAATTCAGGGTCATCTGTTGATCTTGGCCTGGAATCGTTGGACAATCCCGTTTGAACTCCAGAGAACTCGCTGACCAATGATGGTGCACTTGGATTGGTTATCTATCCTCTGAACCCTCTATTTGATGTTGTTGAAATATCACTGCAGCGTCCTTAAAGTCCGTAGGACCAGCCGGGTGTTCCTTTGGAACTATCCCCTAGTACACGTTTGGCCATTTGTTGTTGTTTGTTTTCAAACACGGAACCCGAAGGTGATGCTCTAGCCACATCTCCAGATGAGTTCGATGTTTCTACTCCACACACCATTGAGGGGGAAGAATTGCAATTGTAGTTCCCTCCCGAGGGTTTCCCTTATTCGGAAGGTATTCCTGCTAGTTTGCCACCCAACTATGTGTCTTTGGGGCACTTAGTTTCAGGCACACCTAGTGCCTCGTCACTCTACCATAATCATGTATGGGCATTAGGCGTTAGGCCTACATCAAGTTTGTTCGTCATGAGGATGACTTCCCAACAGGTTGTTGCTTCAATCTCGGTGCAGCCCACCATTCTGAATACCCTTGTATCATTGATCCCAATAACACGTTAGTCACAATCGGTAGTTTCAAAGATTGTCTTTGTTAGTTCCTCTGTCCCATTAGTCAGTGGCCAGATTGTGCCACCGCCTGGGGGGTAGAACTTGAATGTCTCTATGGTGTTAGGTGCCACTTGTTATCACTCAGGTTGTCCCTAAGCTCCTGTAGGGATACGACCGAGGTAACGACAAACCAATCTTTGGATTGCAGGTTCTAGCCCACCTGCAATCAGAGAGGGCTCTCTCTTTATGATTTAACTATGTTGATGGTAATTTGAGGCTAGTTGTTGGGTACAGGGGTTTTGTTGTTTTGTTTAGATGGAAGGTGTATGCTGGGTAGAAATTCCAAGCTGAGAGGCAAAGTAAGGTGTGATAAGTTTCAAACCATTGGGCATGGAGTCGTGGATTAAAACTTGCTGGTGCATTTTCTTGGTCGCCAGAGGATTGAGGATCGGGATAGCCACACATGAAACAATTATCAATTTACTGAAAGGATGGAATGATGGTCAGGGATGAAAGGCAATTAAGAATCTTTCATCAAAAAACTGACAGGGAGGAGAGGTGCATGAAAGGTTGTCTAGGAGCAGTTAAGAATTCCTAAACTATCATTCATATGTGAAAGAAACATCGTAAACAAGATCATTTAAGTATGCATGTTCATAACTATTCCTGATGAAAACATGAAAATTGCAGAAATTGAGCCTAAGGTGCAGCTAAGAAAATCCTAAGCTATTCTTCTTTTCTGCAATTTAGAGGGAAAATTTCTGATAAGCAAACATGAATAAAACTAACAGAGTTAAGAACACTTATTGAACCATGTCGATAGCACAGGAATTCCACAATCACTCCTCGGCCAATTAAACACAACAGACAGTTTCAGAATCCATGCTTTCAACATTCTTTGAGTATAGAAAGCATCACAGTTACAGTGCGAGTCTCTGCTTGAGAGAAAGATCGGGATAACAAAGATTAAACTACTGATCAATCAACCAACCAAACCCTACTCCATTTTTTAGGGTGGTATATATAAGCAAAATATATGAAGTCATTTATTACATTTGACCTAAACAGGTCTGCCGGAAAAAGCTTTTTCTAAAACTAATTGTTACTGGAATTAAATGCAAGTAAGTCCTTTGGGCTGCGCTAGAGGCAACTGAATCAAGTTGAGTTGATGAGGTGTCCTGTGTGACTTGGTGCAGTGGTCCTGTCATAACTGTGCATTGAGTTCTAGTCCACTGATATTCCGTGAGTTTAATGTGCAGTCATTTGTGCTGGTGAGCCTTCAATGCGTCTTCAATTGCTTCCTGACTTTCAGAGCTTTCATTTTAATGTTGGATTTGCCTCAAGCCCTGAGAAAATCTTCTCTGATACACTTCGCCGCTACGTTGATGGTCTTCGCTGCTTCCTGATACTCTTTGACGTGCTTTCTGTCTGCAAATTTGATCTGATACTCTTTAATCTCTGTTCCTGGCCTCTTGCTGTCTTCAAATTGGTTTAATTTGGCAAAATCGGGCAGTTTCGGGCTTTTTCGGTGCAAAACGGGCCAAGGAATCAAAAGATTCCCTAAATATTTCCTAATATGGCCTATTTCCCGTAGCAAATCGCGCATCAAAAACTGCCTCCGTTTCTCATTCTGGAGCTCCGAAGCTCGACTTTTGTGCTTGCGTGAATTTTCGGTTTTTTGGCTGCTGACATCAGCTGTATGGTGGATGACGTCAGCATGTTGACGTCACCAGTGGGTTCGTCTGGTACGGATATGATGTCAGCATGATGACGTCATCAAGATGACATGGCAGTACGGTGGGGTGACGTGGCAGAGACACATGGCAGGGTGACGTGAGCTGGGCGCAGGCTATGTGAGGTGATGTGGAGGCGACGTGGCAGGGTGAGGTGGCGCTCCTGTTACGTGAGGGGAGGGTGGTTTTGCCTGTGCATCGGACCGCCTTTGGTACAGAGGTGGTTTCTGTCAGGGGTGGCCCGATGCAATGGGAGGCCGCCACCTGTCCCAGTGTACGACGGTAAAACTGTCGGACGTCGGGTGGTAACCTACCACCACAATGGGGCGCCCGATGTGAACAAGGGCCGTCGGATCTGGGGGAGGCGATCCGACGGTGGACGGGAAAGGGAGATGCGCGGGGTTTAGTAAAAGCGCGCGTGCGTTAAAGGTTTAATTTTCCATGGCGTTGTGGGTTTTAAACCTTAGGAAATGGGTTAAATGGGTTTTGCGGAGGAAATTTATTAAACAAACATTAATAATTTCCAAGGAAAAATGCGCTGGGGGGTTTTTAGGATTTGGAAAGGGTTTTCTTAGTGTTTGGAAGGGGTCCAAACACCTGGGAATGGAAATTTATGCAGAGGGAGGGTTCTTACTAAAGTCCAGGTGACTTAGTAATTCCCAGAGAAGTATTTATGGTTATATTTCAC
>APFE031266850.1:23744-43373 GCA_000404065.3 Pinus taeda | reverse complement strand
ATATTTCAAGGGTGCATCTCTCAAAGCTCGGCTGAAGAAAGCAATTGGTTTTTCATTGCCTTGATCATCTTTTTGCAAAAGGACAGCAGCTATAGTGTGCTCAGATGCAAAGGAAAAAATGATAAAGTCTTTTTCAAATTGAGGACTGGTGAGGACAGGCATTTGAGTTAAGGCAGTTTTTATACTGTCAAAAGCCTGCTTGTTTTCAAGAGACCATTTTACCTTGGCATCCTTCTTCAACATGTTGCTCAATAGCCTTATTAGCTCAGCTAGGTTTGGGATAAATCTCCTTAGGAAATTGATCTTTCCAAGGAATGCTTGCAGTTCTTTTATGTTTCTTGGATAGGGGATTTGAAGGATAGCTTGAATTCTTTCAGGATCAATTATAATCCCATCTTTTGATATGATATTCCCTAGAAGCTTGCCTTCCTCAAGGGAAAACAAGGATTTCTTAGGATTCAAGGAAATGCCATATTTCCTGGATGTCATGAAAATTTGCATTAAGTGCTTAAGGTGCTCTTGGTCAAATTTGGAGAATGGGGTCAGATCATCAAGGTAAACTACAAGGAAATCATGTATCTCCTTGGTAAATGCAATATCCATTTCCCTTTGAAAGGTAGCACCAACGTTTTTCAGCCCGAAAGGCATTTTAACGTACTTAAATGTTCCCCACGGTGTGGTAAAGGCTGTTTTGTCCTGGTCATCTGGGTGAACAAGTATCTGATTAAATCCTGAAAATCCATCTAGTAAAGAAATTCTAGAGGAACCCACTACTCTTTGTAATATATGGTCCATTTTGGGCAAAGGGTAGTGGTCTTTTAGAGAGACCTGGTTTAAATTTCTCAAGTCTACACACAGTCTTATCTCTCCTATTTTTTTCCTAGTGGGAACTAAGTTGGATACCCATTCAGAGAATCTGATGGGTGCAATGATGCCTACTTCAAACATTCTCTTTATTTCTTTTTCAATAAGGGGAAGAAGCATGGGGTTGATTCTTCTAAGTTTCTGTTTGAACAGTTTTTGATTTGGTTTTAAGGGAATGGTATGTTGAATTACTGAGGTGTCATAGGACTTCAATTCCTCATAACTCCAGGCAAATACATCTTGGAATTCTTTGAACAAATCCGCGTATTTCGGTTTTTGATCAGGGGGCAGATTTTTGGACAACTTAATCATTCTAGGATGCTCTGCTATTCCTATGCTGTGTTCTTCTATAGCAGCATTCAGAGGCTCCATCTTTGGCTTTTTGGGCACATCATTGTTATCAAACATGTCTTCTAATGGAGTAAGGCCGGCAGGTAGAAAATTATTCTTTAGATCAATAAATTCATC
The DNA here is from genome assembly GCA_000404065.3 of Pinus taeda. Classification (NCBI taxonomy): domain Eukaryota; kingdom Viridiplantae; phylum Streptophyta; class Pinopsida; order Pinales; family Pinaceae; genus Pinus; species Pinus taeda. The sequence continues at coordinate 42,041 of APFE031266850.1, read as the reverse complement.
CTCTGCTTTGGTTGTTTCCTCTAAACATATTTGTTTCAACTATTCTACGTTTGCGTTGTTAAACACAGTTGGGTTAAGGATTTATTTAGCTGTTGCAGCTGTTACATTCAGGTGATTTTCTTCTGCTAGCTGTTGTGAATCGTTCATGGCATCCATGTCAATGTTTGTGTTGGAAAATTCGCCCTCAAGAGTTAAGAAACTGTTAATCTGGGCATCATTTTGAAATACCTGCCAATCCTTGACATTGTTAGGGACCGAAGGTCTCTGTTTTATTTCAACGGTGAAATGGTGATTTGGTTCAAAGGGAAGCTTGCATGTGCTAGCAAAGGTTGCTAGACTGTGGGCATGAATATTATGATCTCTTGCAGTTTTGGCAAGCTTGAATTCACTGAAGGAATTGAGTATTTCAGTGGCAGCAGCCCTGTAAGCTCTCATTCTAATATCATTAGCGACAAAGTTACCTTTCATTTGTTGTATAATCAAGTCAGAGCCACCAAGGATGGACACTTTAGTAGCTCCTAGGACTTTGAGCAGTTTAAGGCCTTAGAGAAGAGCTTCATACTCTGCCATGTTGTTTGTACATCTGAAATTGAGTCTATAGGCATGGCCTTGTGCGTGATTATCATGTGTATTGTAAATCCATACTCTGGCCCCTGCTCCTAACTTGTTAACAGAACCATCAAACTCTAAATACCATGTGATTTCTTGTTTGATGTTTGTATTGAGAGTTTCAATTTTTTGAGGATTGGGTAGACTTACAATTTCTGTTTCGGGATGTTCTTGTTGTTGTTTGTTGGTTTCCTTGACTTTTGAGACAATTTCATGGGTATTGGCAACCGATTCCTCATTGATGTACGTTTCTTGCTCCAAATATAACGGCTTATCATTAGTTGGAGGGCCGGTGTTATCATTAAATAAAATAAAAGAATCCATATCGGAATGGATTGAGTAAATTGGAAAATTTTGGGGCTTTTCCCCACTGCTTACCACATACTTCATTAACGTTTCTCTATATAGTCTCTTTGGTTTCCCAAAGACAGATATAGTGGCATAAGAGAGGTCGAGTTGAAGGGATCCTTGCAGTTTTGCTCCCCACGATCTTGATAGGAGCATGCCATATTTTGTTGGAATGTCAGCAACTACTACATCCATTAGGATTGTCTTGTTGGGGAATTGGACTAGAGACACACAAAGGTCTTTGATCAAGCCTAAACATTTGAATTGACTTGAGTCAAAGGAATATAGATCTTTGTACGGTCTTGTGACATCAAGGTTCAACCTTTCCATTACAGCTTTGGGCATAAGGTTATGTGAGGCACCTGAGTCAAACATGGCATTATGCAATATTTTGTCATGTATGTGCAGATTGACATAAAAAGGTGGAACAGGTCCATATGTTGATTTTCCGTTAACTTCTGGACCAAACAGCAGCTCAGGGGTATCGTCTAAAACGTTTACATCATCCCTTATCTCTAGTAGTTGCAGTGACCTTTGAATTTGTTGCCTATATACATCATGTTTGGCATGTTCTGAGAGGGGAATGGATATCTTGAGTTTTCCAATCTCTGCTTCCAAACTGAATGGTTTTTCCAATGAGTTCTTGGCGTTGATAGCGACAGATTTCTCTTTTTCAGGCATACTCTCTATGTTTTCTTTTGGAATGTCAATGTCATGATGTATGACAGTTTGTGGTATTTCTGTTTTGGGAGGATTTTTTGGAGTGCTGTTCAGATCTTCTTTTGGGGAGGAGGGAGGTAGAGGCCGATCAATAGGAGGCTGTGTGTCTGTTATATCCTCCACAGTTACCTGATGTGGGCTTGGGACAGAGCTGTTAGCTGGTTGATTTATGGTGATGTTTCCTTTAATTTTGTTGGGCTGTTTGCTATCTTTTGTTCTGCTAGATGCGGGGACATCAATGGTCCTTGTCCTCAATTTGTATTGTTTGTGTACCTCGTACACAACAGTATCATAGCCTTGTTTAAAATCGAAAGACTGTCCCGACTTGGTGTGAAATTGTTTTGCATCAGGGTATGGTCGGTCTTCTTCAGTAAGAAAGATTTGCCGTTCATTTTCTGAATCTATCAGGTTCATATGAGTCCCATCTGTGGGCTCAGTGGATGTAGATGCCTCCGCATAGTTTTCTTGGAAAGGAGGCCTAATATCATGGTCGGGATTGGTCCTTCCAGCGTTTGTGTTTTGAGTTTTTTTGAAGTTCGGGTTCCTTATGGCATTGAGCTGTTGACCTTCCCATGAAGTTTTCCTCTCAACATTGTCTACTCTGTCTCCCAGCTTGTGGATGCCACTGATGATAGCATCTAGCTTCTGATTGAAGGCTGAGGGTTCTTCCTTGAAGGTGGTTCTTCTCTCAGTTCTGGCTCTGTTTCTTTTAGCAATTAGATTTGCCTCCACACTAACAGCAACATCTTGCATTTCTGCAAGGCTTTGAGGGGCTCTTTCCCTTAACTGATATGCCATCTCAGCATCAAATCCATCAGGGAATTTGTACAAAGCGATATCAGGTGGAGGTCTTAAATTTTGTGGTATTGCATTGTAAATATTATTAAACCTTGCACAGTAATCCAAAACTGTTCTCCTGAGGTCCTCTTTTGATAGTATCATACTCATATAGTATGTGTAGGGGATCTTTCTTTTTCTCCCATCTGTTAATAAATGTCTAGTATAAGGCTTCGGGGTTTAATATGGAATTGGGTGTAAGTGCCCTAAACCAGGTTCTGACATCACCGGTCAAAATTTGGACAAAAATCTTCATTCTCACACTGTCATCATCAATTTCATAACTCTCGAAGTAATCCTGCATTTTCTTTGTATGTTGTAGGGAGGTGTAGGAGTTTGTGCCATCTTTGGATTGGAGGTTCTAGCCCACCTGCAATCAGAGAGGGCTCTCTCTTTATGATTTAACTATGTTGATGGTAATTTTAGGCTAGTTGTTGGGTACAGGGGTTTTATTGTTTTGTTTGGATGGAAGGTGTATGCTGGGTAGAAATTCCAAGCTGAGAGGCAAAGTAAGGTGTGATAAGTTTCAAACCATTGGGCATGGAGTCGTGGATTAAAACTTGCTGGTGTGTTTTCTTGGTCACCAGAGGATTGAGGAGCGGGATAGCCACACATGAAACAATTATCAATTTACTGAAAGGATGGAATGATGGTCAGGGATGAAAGGCAATTAAGAATCTTTCATCAAAAAACTGACAGGGAGGAGAGGTGCATGAAAGGTTGTCTATGAGCAGTTAAGAATTCCTAAACTATCATTCATATGTGAAAGAAACATCATAAACAAGATCATTTAAGTATGCATGTTCATAACTATTCCTGATGAAAACATGAAAAATTGCAGAAATTGAGCCTAAGGTGCAGCTAAGCAAATCCTAAGCTATTCTTCTTTTCTGCAATTTAGAGGGCAGATTTCTGATAAGCAAACATGAATAAAACTAACAGAGTTAAGAACACTTATTGAACCATGTCGATAGCACAGGACTTCCACAATCACTCCTCAGCCAATTAAACACAACAGATAGTTTCAGAATCCATGCTTTCAGCAGTCTTTGATTATAGAAAGCATCACAGTTATAGTGCGAGTCTCTGCTTGAGAGAAAGATTGGGATAAAAAAGATTAAACTACTGATCAATCAACCAACCAACCCCTACTCCATTTTTCAGGGTGGTATATATAAGCAAAATATCTGAAGTTATTTATTACATTTGACCTAAATAGGTCTGCCGGAAAAAGCTTTTTCTAAAACCTAATTGTTACTGGAATTAAATGCAAGTAAGTCCTTTGGGCTGCGCTAGAGGCAACTGAATCAAGTTGAGTTGATGAGGTGTCCTGTGTGACTTGGTGCAGTGGTCCTGTCATAACTATGCATTGAGTTCTGGTCTACTGATATTCCGTGAGTTTAATGTGCAATCATTTGTGCTGGTGAGCCTTCAATGCGTCTTCAATTGCTTCCTGACTTTCAGAGCTTTCGTTTTAATGTTGGATTTGCCTCGAGCCCTGAGAAAATCTCCTCTGATACACTTTTCCGCTACATTGATGGTCTTTGCCACTTCTTGATACTCTTTGACGTGCTTTCTATCTGCAAATTTGATCTGATACTCTTTAATCTCTGTTCTTGGCCTCTTTCTGTCTTGAAATTGGTTTAATTTGGCAAAATCGGGCAGTTTCGGGCTTTTTCGATGCAAAATGGGCCAAGGAATCAAAAGATTCCCTAAAGATTCCCCAATATGGCCTATTTCCCGTAGCGAATCGCGCATCGAAAACTGCCTCCGTTTCTCATTCCGGAGCTCCGAAGCTCGACTTTGGCGCTTGCGCGAATTTTCGGTTTTTTGGCCGCTGACGTCAGCATGATGTCAGCTGTACGGTGGATGACGTCAGGAGTGAGGTCCTCTAGTACGGATATGATGTCAGCATGCTGACATCATCAAGGTGATGTGGCAGTACGGCGGGGTGACGTGGCAGAGACACGTGGCAGGGTAACGTGAGCCGGGCGCAGGCTGTGTGAGGTGATGTGGAGGCGACGTGGCAGGGTGAGGTGGCGCTCCTGTTACGTGAGGGGAGGGTGGTTTTGCCTGTGCATTAGACCGCCTTTGGTACAGAGGTGGTTTCTGTCAGGGGTGGCCCGATGCAATGGGAGGCCGCCACTTGTCTCGGTGTACGACGGTAAAACCGTCGGATGTTGGGTGGTAACCTACCACCACAATGGGGCGCCCGATGTGAACAAGGGCCGTCGGATCTAGGGGAGGCGATCCGATGGTGGACAGGAAAGGGAGATGCGCAGGGTTTAGTAAAAGCGCGCGCGCGTTAAAGGTTTAATTTTCCGTGGCGCTGTGGGTTTTAAACCTTAGGAAATGGGTTAAATGGGTTTTGCGGAGGAAATTTATTAAACAAACATTAATAATTTCCAAGGAAAAATGCGCTGGGGGGTTTTTAGCATTTGGAAAGGGTTTTCTTAGTGTTTGGAAGGGGTTCAAACACCTGGGAATGGAAATTTATGCAGAGGGAGGGTTCTTACTAAAGTCCAGGTGACTTAGTAATTCCCAGAGAAGTATTTATGGTTATATTTCAACCAGGGGGAGGGGATATTTACATAAGGGATTCTCTACGATAGTTTTAGTGGGGGTGGGGAAAAATAGGGAGTTCAATAATAATGTCAGTAGTTATTATGAGATGACAGAAAGCACTAAGTTCAGAGATCTTAGGCTTTAAAGGGGATGTACCTTATAGAGAAGTCTGGATCTTCTTGGTGAGCAATCTTCACCGGGCTAAGACATGGAAATGATGGACACTAAGATTCAAGCAGATCTGCCCTTTTTTGGGGAAATTATTTAATATTTGGGGAAGATGGGAAAGGAGTTAGTTATGCCTGTTTGAGCTCCTCATATGAAAAATGCTTTTGAGTTTGTACCTGAGTAGAGATGAACTTTAAACATGGAATGAAACAGCATCGATTTCTGCAACCTCAAAACTACTTACGCCTACTTACCTAACATTTCTTTTTGGTTTGGGTGCCTTGCTTGCAGACCCAACATTTCAATTTTTTCTTTTTATGCTTCCTATCTACAATACCTTTTTCTTCCAGTCCTAGATTAAGCAGTGGGCTCCTTTGATCTCTACCTATTTTAGAATCTGCCAAGATTAAGCTGTTTGGACAGATTTTCATTCTCTATATTCTAAAACAGGAAATTGAAACCTAAGGAGACCAAGATTAAGCTGTTTGGACCTCCCTTTAGCTGAAAATTCTACAAAACTGGAATGATTCTTCAAAATTGGAATGCAGTAGATGAACTTTGAGTAGCACTCATTCCTTGGTGACTGTTTAGCAAATATGGAGCATTGCAACATGCAAAGTATGACATATTTGGCCTGTAAAAATGTCAATCATGAAAAATGAGTAACCTGCTGCAGCAGGAGGCTAACACCACTAATGTGAGCATATCTCAAGCTCACATGCTTGGTATAAACCATCCCTCTTCTGGTATTATCTATAAGCTTGCTGACCTTGCTAGATAAAGAAATGTCTAGTACCAACAAGTTTAGAATCCTGTTGGTCCATTTGGATCGAGCAATGTTCAGTATCAGCAGCCATATGGGGCTCAGGTCCAATACCAAAATCCTTACGTTCCATATGGTTCTCAAGGATTGGTTAATCAACCTTACACCCTCCAATCTGGGCAGTACATATAGCCTGGCTATGGCCAGATTCAGTTCGGTAATTTCCTGAACACTTTTCAAGTACCCTTGCAACAATAAGGACAACCTTTACAACAGCCAGGGTAGCCTTTGTTATTGCAAGGGAATCCTTTGTTGCAACAAGGTCTCTCCATGCAACAACAAGGGAAAATGATCCTGCAGCAAGGTCTCCTGCAACAACTGCAAGGTCAATCCCTACAACAGTTGCAGCAAGCCGCGTAATAGGAGATGAAATATGCTCCGCATACCTCTCAACCCATACCCTCATAGGGCCAACCTCTGCAAACCTAGGGACAAATTTTGGAACCGCAAGGTCAAACCTTGCAATAGCAAAACCAACTAGGGCAGCAACAACCCTTGTATACATACCAACAAGGTCAACCCTTGCAGGGGCAGGGTCAAGGTCAAGTCCTGCAGCAGCAGACCCAAAATCCTCTTGTCCGAGTTCAACAGGTTCAGAATCCTGTCGATCAAGGGCACCAGGTACAAAACCTCTATGTCTAAGGGCAATAAGCATATCAACCTTATGCCCAAGGAATGTAGGTCCAAAACCCTCTTGTTCAAGGAAAAGATGTTCATCAACCCTATGTTCTAGGACAACAGGTCCCATATCCATATGTCCAAGGTCAATAGGCTCATCAGCCTTTTAACCCATACATTGCCTATCAACAACCTATGCTTGGATAGTTTCAAGGTATTCAAGGTCAGAATCCTCCCTATGGTCAAGGTAATCCGTAATGGGGGTAGCCCTAGATGCCATATGGCCAAAATCCCCTACTATGGAACCAAAATCCTTACCAGCAAGGATGGGCTCCTCCTTATGGGCCCGCCTATCGACCTCCCATGCCTTTAACACTCAATTACCTTTCTTGGCTACACTCAAGTTGCTAGATGTATCACGCCTTACAAATGATCTGATCCTTCATTCACCGTACTGGTCTCTGGTGCCATCCAAGATACCAAGTGATTGCCCAAAGTTCGATGGAAAAGCTAAAGAAGATCCTTAGGCCCATGTGATGACATATCACCTTTGGTTCTCGTCAAACTTGTACATGGATGATTCTATTCATCTTCATCTTTTCCGATGAACCCCCACAGGTGCCGCAGCAAAATGGTACATCGAGCTACCTCAGAGTACTTTCCATGACTTTAATTCATTAGCCATGGCTTTCCTCACACATATTAAGTTACTGGTTCACTATGAAAATGGAACCTATTTTCTCACATCGCTTAAGAAAGACACCACGACACACATATCTGATCATATCCGAATGGAGACATAGATGTCGCCTTATTAAATTTGAGATAGATAACCAGTTACTCACTGAATGGTTTACCAAATCATTCATAGCCCCAATTGTTCGCGATATAGCTATGGGTGGATGTGTCACTGAAGAGTAAGCCATTGCTCATGCCCAGTACTTGGATCTATTTACTCTCAGTCTAGCACTTTATACGAGTTATTAACCAGTGCTCTATAACCATCATCTGATCCCACATCATTGAATTCACCAGTTGTTCCTCCCATTGATGGAGTTATTGGCTCAGTATCCTAGACCCTAAAACTTCTTCCAAAAAGAAGTCAATCTTGAATGCTGCTCCTAATAGTTCATCTCAGAATCCACCTGGCCTTGGCAAAACCTCATAGGTCCATGCTGTCTAGTCTACCACAGCAGACAAATCCTCAAAAGGAAGAAGAAAGGTAAAGGCAAAGCTAAATCCGATGCCCCAAAACAAGGTCCTCCCAAATCGTGTGCCGATGAATCTTCGCAATGGAAACCCAAGTATCCATACCTCATTTGCTACAAGGATCACTACATTAAGGATTATCCTCGAAGATCCAAATTTAGTCGCCTGCTCAAAGGGACCCTTGCTGTCCTTAAAGAGCCATTTCTGTCTCAACAGACCCAAATGGTAGACCAATCTCGATCTGCTTTCTTCGGATCTCAGGTGTTCATGATGAGCATGCCTATTAATGTGGCTACCCGATCGAAAGATTATTGAACTCTAGCTCTGACATTTGGGAAAGAAAAAGAAGCTGCATATTATTCTTCTTCTACCCTGAGTTCTGGCCCTCTGCAAATCGAGCACCCTAAACCTAATTCCGCTACGTGACCAACCTCTCGAGGTGTGTTGCAGATATCCTCGTATAATTCTAATGTTTTAGCCACTCAACACTACAATATTTTTGAGGATTTGGCTCAGGTGCTATCAGCCGTGTCAGCTCTCGAGGTACTCCAAAGCTGCCCATCGTAGTGGAAATATTTTCTGTCAGCTATCGGGGGCATCGATCCCACTGATTCTAATTTGACATGTTTCGATCTGGAGAACCATGTTCCATGGCTTCCTCATCAGATTTACTTTCTTATTTAGGTAATCATTAATAAGAATACCATCCACCACACTGTCATCAATGAAGATGCTTCCACCTGCATCATGTCAATTGCATGTTGGAAGGCAATTGGTTCCCCTGCTCTGAACCAGTCTCTGAACACTTTGGAAGCTTTCGATGGGCATGATTCATGACCCTTCGGTGTCTTACCTAACCTCACGATCCCACTAGAAGGTAAGAAAATGTAAGTTGAAGTAGAGATTGTTGATTCCAATCTCAATTATAATCTTCTACTTGGCCAAAGTTGGACTCATGCCATGCATACCGTGGCCTCCTCTTTATTTTGTGTGATCTGTTTTCCCCATCAAGGGAAAATTGTCACTATCGATCAGCTGTATTTCTTTGCCTCTTCCTCCTCGGATAGCAATGTTTCATATGTTAAGCACTTTGGTGCTCCCTATGAGAGTGTGGGGGTGGGTCTCTTCAAAGATTCTACCTTAATGGGAATTTTTCCACTCCCACCTCCTCATATTGCCTCTGTCAACATGGTCTCGGTCAAATCTGATTCTTGGGTCATACCTACACCAAATCTTGTTGATACTTGGGGCGAGGTTATGCCGCTTAGTCCCACCGAAGTTAATTACATGGAAATTGTTTCGGCTTTGAACTCTGCATCCTCTGATTCTCATATATCGAAGACCTCTCTTGATATGTATTCTTAATCCCCCTGGCTTGGAATTTTGGAATCATCCGATCCCTTAGCTGAGACCTTCCTCGCTAATGAAGGTATCATGGAATTCATGTCTCTCAAGGAACCACTTTGGATCGATACTCATCATTGCTCCTCATTTCTGCCTCGCCCGACAGTCATGTCCACCACTTTCAAAGAGTCCTCCTCTCCATTTCTTATTGATGTGTTAGTTCATCCTAACATGATCAAGATCTTTCAACTAAGGGCACTTTTATCCGTTCATGGATTTAGGATTTTTCACCCTCCCTGAGTTTTCACCGATTACCCTTTAACTTGTAAGACTCCCTCGCCCAGGGGGCATGGGGGAAAAGCCTTATATGAGTTCTACTCTATTATTTGGCCGAGTTGATGCTTACTCGTCATGGTAATGGTAAAACTCTGGTGTTCATCTATGTTGATTGATTACTCGAGTCCCAACATGGAATCCCTCAAAAAATACTATGCATAGGTCATTTTGCATGGTTACTTATGTACATTAGTATGTGATTCATTTTTGTACATCATGGTTTTGTGTAATAGTTTTCAAACAAATTTCCTATTTACTATGCTTTTCTTGCTTTGTAGATGTTTGCAACTCCTCATGTTGGTTTCATCGATGGTGCTTGCTGTAGTACCTAGAACCTATCATCCACGTCATGGGCTATCTATGAACCTAACGGTGAGTTGCTTGACCTTCAAGGTATCTGCCTAGGTCACACAACCAACAACATTGTTGAATATAGTGCAGTCATCAAATTATTGTTAGAAGCCATGATCACTCTGGGTATTAGAGAATTGGTTGTCAACTTGGATTCATAGCTTGTCTTCCTTCAACTCAATGTGCAATATTTTGTTAGGAACCCTCAAATATTACGAATGTATCTCCATATCTATATATTGGAAAGGAATTTTGATTGTATTACATATCATCATATTCCTAGACGTATGAATACATTGACAGATGCATTAGCTTATTACGTGTTGAATAAACATTTGCAAAACATGTAAAAGATAAGACAAACCATTTGTACCATAATAGACAAGAAAATACAACATCTATCTATCTATCTATTATCTATCTATCTATCTATCTATCTATCTATATATATAATTATATATATATATATTATATTATATAATATATATAATATATATATATATATATAATAATATATATATATATCTATATATATGGTGAGAATGTTTGATACATAAGAACCCCAAAAGATAATATGTGTCTAAAATAACATCAGTGGCTTGCAAGCCTCATACATTCATGGCATGCAGGCCTAAAAAAATATGTAAGCACAAGACATAGGAACTAATCAGCATGGTGGTCATGATAGCACGAGACAACTCGTGCAACATGACTCAACAACCAACGGATCTGATCTGAGAATCTCACCATGTGTCTTTGGTACTAATGGGGCATGTCTCCTATCCGAGCATACTCCAGGATACCATGAGTTAACCCCTCATGGTTCCTTGCAATCTCCTCCTCGTTGTCACTCCCTTCCTGATAAGGGGTGACAACATCGTTAGGGTGTGGGATGTGCCTGGCTATTGGGGACATCTCAAATGGCCACTCTGGTCCAACATTTGCATAAACAAGAGAAATGTTATAAGCACATATATATACCAAAAACAATTAAAAATCTCAAAATTAAAAATTTGATTTTTACCTTCGTCATCAAAGTCCTCTCCATCTAGTTTTCTTTACCGTGCACGCGCCTGCTCCGGCATCGACTAAACCAGTGTTCTTGATTTAGCTCTTAGCCTCGTTATGGCCCCTCTAGAGGTGCCACTGGAGGAGGCATTCCAACAAGCGTTCTAGGACCTGGTTCATTCTCTTTCGCCTCAGCAAAATCATCCCTCAGTTACAAAGTTTGTGAAAAATCTTGATGGGTTGCAGGAAGTTTCTCTTCCTCCAACCTTGCCCCGTATGGCTGCCCTTGCCTTGGCTGAAATAGGCCTTATTGGATAATTTATAGGTCTCTGGCCCTCTCCAAAAACAGTGCAGAGGTGGGTGGAAAGGAACTGGTCAGACAAAACTCAAGGGAAAATCTCTATCAGATTTTGTGGAAAAGGATACTTTACTTTCGATTTTGAAACAAAGGAAGATAAGGACTTGATCTTCCATAATGGGCCTTATTTCATGGACTCCAGAGGACTTTACCTCAATAAGTGGACTCCAGACTTTGATCCGGAGCTGGATATCCCTAGTGTTGTGCCTGTTTGGGTCCATCTTCCACACCTCCCCTTGCATTGCTGGGGAGATGAATCAGTGCATGCTATAGGGAATGTTATTAGGAAATATATTGATCGAAGCGAACCTAAAGACAACATGCAGGCTTGTGCTCGCATTTGTGTCGAAGTTGATTTGGGGAAAGGCCTACCAAAAGCCATCAAGCTAAAGGTTGGCGACTGGACCCATATTCAGCAGCTTGACTATGAACTGATCCCCTTCAAGTGTAAGGTATGTCATGAATATGGCCACTTTGCAAATCGATGCTCTAAACTTATTAATGTAGACAGTTTTCCACAAGAGGAACAATGGGAAACAATTAAAAAAAAAGACAGCCCCTAACCCCATCCCATCTTGTGAGGCTGGCCCTACCTCTCGTCCCCCCCCAAATCCCACTCCCCCATCTCGTCCCCCCTCTTCCTCCCTCCCTCCCCTTCTTCGCCAGCTTGATCCCCATTCCTCCTCTCCTTCCTCCAATCCCTTTCACATCCTATCTCAACTTGAGGATCCCCCTTCTCCAGTGATCCAATCTATCCCTTCTGAATCTCCCCTTCCCCTGTCTATCTCCTCTTCCCTCCCTTCTGATCCCCCCTCTCAGAATCACAAGAAGCAATTCTAAGGAGCATGGATCCATCCTTGATAATAAAAAAAAGCCTAGAAGAAAATCTGCCAAGCAACACAGAGATGAAAATGCAAAAAAAGACATAGCATTGGGTATTCAGAACCCCATAGAATCCTATATACAAGGGCAACTAAACAAGGATTCAACAAATAAATACCAGGGAGGAAGAGCAACTCCCCGCATCCCTCAACTGAAATGATGAAAGTGCTCTCTTGGAAAGGTAGGGGATTGGGGCACCCCACCAAAACAAATGCCTTAAAAGATCTTATAATCCAAGAAAGACCGGAGATAGTTTTACTTCAAGAAACAAAATTGGGACAGGTAGAGATGAATAAAATTATTGAGAAGCATAAGCATTATAAAGGATGTGTGTGTGATTCGAGAGGGGCTTCGAGAGGAATCACTACACTTTGGCTTCAAGACAAATGGAACAATATAGAAGAAATAGTCGAACAACACTGGTAAAGATTACTCTGAAGAACAACATGAGCAACCATCAGCTAATCATCTACAATGTTTATGTTCCGAATAATTTTAGAGACAAGGAAGTTTGTTGGAACTCCCTCAGCAACAACATAGTGGAGGAAGAGAATGGAAATATAATTTTAGGTGGAGACTTAAATCTTATCCTGCATGCTAACGAAAAATGAGGAGGCAGCTTTACTCATGATCCTTTTAGAAATCAGCTGGAGAACGTAATGTAGCTTGGAGATCTTTTAGATATTGTTCCAAAGAATCGTAAGTTCACTTGGAGCAACTGCAGGCTATGAAAAAGCAACATCATGGAAAGGCTCGATTGAATATTGGTTAATGTGTCTCTTCTCTCCACTTTTGCAGCTGTCCATGCTTTTATTCTTCCCTTTGTTGCTTCAGATCATTATCCCACTACCTTATCACTTGAATCCCATTGCCCCCTGGGCCCTATCCCCTTTAAATACAACCCTTTATGGAATGACATCTCAGCTACAAAAAATATTATCCAGTAAACTTGGCGCTAGCATGTAGAAGGCTCACCAAGTTTCATATGGGAAAGCAAACTAAGAAATGTAAAGAATGCTCTCAAGAATTGGGAAAAATATCAATATAAAGAACCAGAAGCAAAGAAGCTAGATGTGAAAGCTAAAATTGAAGATTGACACCATGCAATGGAAAACCAAGAGTACCTTCAGGTAAGGAAGAGCCAAGAAGAGAATCTCTACAGTCAACTATACAGTGTTAGAAGAGAAGAGGAAGAAAAATGGTGAATAAAATCAAGACAGGTTTGGTTAAAAAGTGGGGACAGGAATACAACCTTCTTCCACAAGCAAGCAACAGTTAGACAAATCAGGAACAACATAACAACTATCAAAGACAACGCAGGTACTCAACACAATGATCAAGCTGCTATAAAAAATGCAGCCTTAGCACATTTTAAAGAGCTCCTATCTGAAAAGGGGAAGAAGAGAATTATGCTGACTTCCTTTAGCATATGCCAAATTAAATCACAGTAGAAGAAAATGAAAGACTGTCCGAAGAGATAAAGGAGGAAGAAATCAAGGGAGCCATCTAGGGCCTCCAGCCTGAAAAAGCTCTAGGACCGGATGGTTTCCCAATTTGTTTCTATAGGGAGCACTGGGAAACCATAAAAAAGGATCTCATCAAGTACTACAAATGGATACGAAGGAAAAATAAAATGGGAGGCTTCACAAACTCAACCCACCTTGTCCTCATCCCCAAACAACCGCCCCTCTAATTTTTCTCGTTTCCGACCTATGTCCCTTTGCAATTCTTCATATAAAATATTCACAAAAGTCCTCCCCTCCCGACTCAAGCCTCTCTTACCAAGGCTTTTTTTTGAAAATTAGGGTGGCTTCATGACCAATAGACAAATTTCTGACTCCATCCTATTAGTTCAGGAAGCCATCCATTCAAGCCACTCTAGGAAAGAAAAGGGCTTGATTTTGAAATTAGACTTGGCAAATGCCTTTGACAGGGTCCGACATTCCTTTCTATTTGCTACTCTTCAAAAAATGAGCTTTACTTCTCCTTTCATCAACCTCATAAGAACCTGCATCTCTGGACCTTGGATAGTCCCCCTTATCAATTGAAGTGTTATCGGGAAGACTAGTGTCCATTTAGAGCTGCTAGTCCCACTAAGACGGGTAGCTATCTTAGAAACAAACAAACAAACTAAAGTTACTTTTGTTTTCCTTTATGAGAAGTAGATGAGAGAGGAGCATAGAGTACCAACCTCAGTCTTTCGCTTGGGTCCTTGCTTGTTTCCTATCCCCTTTGACAGATCTTTGCCGCTCCTTCCTCGCTTGTCCTGCTTCAAAGAACACCTGTAGAGTCAAAGCAACATAATACCATCAAAGCATAGAGATATAAAATCATAAACAATATAGGATCAGATATATATTGACCACACAAATGCATATATCAACTCAGATATACAAGAATATGGAGGAAAACTCAAATAGCTTTATTGATAGAAAGAGTAGAAGAGAGGATTACAACCCATTGATTTGACCCAGCATCATCCTCCCAGCATGAAATCCCTTCTTCACCTCATGAAAAGCTTAGATCACCCAACAATGTTGCACAGAGAAACCAATAGCACTTCCTTACAAAATACAAGATTCCAGCCTTTGGATCTCTAGGATGAGGGATCCATATATAGATGTTTGCAGGTGGGTGAGTTAGCTTCTGGGATTTTTGATTAGTGTCCTCTCTTTGATAGTTCTTGGTTCCACTTGGAGATTCATGATCTCTTACTCATCCCTAGGTGAATTCAGAGAGGCAAGTGTCAAATGGGCAGTTTCTAGAAGATTCTCTGGGTTTCCACCTAGCCAAATGCTTCTGCCATTTGTTTGCTCTCGCTCATCGCACCCCACAGAAGGGATTTTCAGTATGCATCACACTTTTTGCATGTGGTAGGTGAGATGCATCGCACCCTTAGCACTGAGCAGTCTGTATGGCCCAGTTTTGACAAGTTCTGAGTAGTTTTTCAGGGTGAACTTCTGGGAGATGATGTAATCAACTGACCTTGCTCCTTTAGGGTATGAAAAAACACTTTTAGGGGCTTAGAAGCCCTTGGTTTATGGGAATATGTGATTGGGGTTGTAGTGCCCAAATATGTCTATAACAGTTTCCCCCTAAAGCATGAGGCCATAAATCCTTTTGATGTCGGGTGAAATACTTTATCATGAGGATCCGAGGTTTTTTGAACTGGAAGGAAACCTATAATAAGATACAATACAATACATTATCTTCATAATATTTTCATGATCTAGCTGAGGCGGGCATTCCTATGCTCAGCTTTATAAATTCATTTTCATGTGCATAGGACAGACAACCATCTTTGTGGAAGGCTGATGATTCTGGTAGAGCCATCATCCTTTGGCTTGGATGATTATCTTGCAACAATGATGTAAATTTGATGTATTTATTTTCTTGAATATATCACAGCCCAGATGGATGAAACTAGATCTGGGGTCTTCAAAACTCATTCAATCTTCGCTTGAAGTACAAGTCGATCCATGTGAAAAGATGTTCTGGCGTCGAACATGGAAAGACATTGCCTGATTACCAGCCAATGATGTAAGCTGTTAATAGGCACGAGAGGAATCACCGATAATGATAATGACCCTCAAGGTACTGCAATACAATTCACGTGGTGTGAATACATGATTCAATGTCGAACACCACGCAAAATCTTTCAGTCAAAGGCCATTGATGTAAACCTGTCGCCGGAAGTGAGAAACTTGCCATTGAGGCATGCAAGCTTTAAAGTACTGAAAGGGTTGTTCCTAAGTCAAATTCTTGGATAATGAGCTGATGTTGACAAGAAGTGACCCGTCGTAGGAGGGCTTTAATGAATCCCATATCTACGGCACAGAACGGAGCAAATGATTTTGTGGAGGTGAAGACGATCTGATGATACAGGGTTCAGGGTGGCGGTCATGAAAGAATGAAGCGTGAAGGTATTGTAGCGGATGAGACACAAGCTAGGTCGGTGAATTCTCTGAGCGACTTCTCTTGAACATATTAGTGACACTAAAATGGATTGGTAGCGTTAACCCCAAAAATGGATGGTACGATGGAGCAATGGTAATATGACAGGTGAATGGAATAACCCAACCCGACTCAATCATGGTGATGGAGTGAAAGTGTCATGTTCAAGAGCGACTTGCTACCAATAAAATTTCTTCAAGTTTTCTTCCCAATTTTCCCCAGTCATTTCTGACCAGTACCTCTTTATTTTTGTCAAGCTTAAGGAGTATAACATATGCTTGTTCTATAATTTTCGCTTTGCGCAAACCTGTTGCTATGTTTTAACGAGCCTAGCGACAGTGAAACTTGCTCTTGTCTACATGGACAAGTTTGTCGCTATTGTTTTAACGAGTTTAACAACAAAGATAACTCGGTCCTTTTCATTTTTAGAGAGTCTAAAAAAGGACAGAAAGGAAACTCCACTATTCCTTTTTCATCATGTAATCCCTTAAGTCCGAAAAAGTGTAAAATAATACGAAAGGGATGACTTTTCGATAGTTTTAATGAGCCGCACAAGACAAGCGCTCGATCTTTTTGTGTAATAATCCCTCAGGTCCAAAAAGATGAAAATCTAGAGGAGGGATAACACTTTCGATCGCTTTAACGAGCTGGAGAGGCCAATTGCTCGACAATGTTTTCATATTTTACGAGTCAGATGAAAAGAGCTTAAAGGAGACTCGTTTTTTGAGGAACGAGTGATGTTTTCGGGTAGCAGCTGGTTCCAAGTGAGGGTTGGAACTCTTCAATCATGACAGTGTAAAGAAGATGGCTAATAGAATCACTCATTACAGTTGTTCCTCAAAAGGGGTAAACAATAAAATGGAGGAATATGATCGGCTAAAAAAGAGTGGAGGTGATGGTAAGAACACGACCAAGGCTCAAAAGCTGATGATAATGCGATCACAATGGTTACTTACCGAAGGTGGGTTCATTTTTTAATGAGCTTAAACTCTGGTGGAACATATGCTCATTTCTAGGTTTATTTTTTAACGAGCTTGAACTTCACGTAAAACTGCTCATGGCGGGTTTATTTTTTAACGAGCTTGATCCATGCGATAACACTGCTCCTGGCTGGTTTATCTTTTAACGAGCTTGAACCCTGCGGTAACACTTCTCAAGGAAGGTTTATTTTTTAACAAGCTTGAACCCTGCGGTAACACTGCTCGTGGCCTAGTTCATTTTTTAATGAGCTTGAACCATGAAAAAACATATGCTCAGATTTGGTTTCATGTTTACACAAGCTTGAAACGAGAAACTATGCTTGTTATAAGTTCGCATGCCCCCAACATAGTGACGCAAATCGAGATGCATGCCCCCCAAGCTTCATTGCATTCAACAAGGTGGTTGGAATGAAGGTTTACCTTCGAGATCTTTGAAGGACTCGACTTGGATTTTATGAGATCGTAATCAAAGAATCGATTTGGAAAGGGAGTTGTTTCAATTTTTAATGAGGTTGACACAGTAAAAGAACTATGCTCATAATCCACCATATTTACAGTATTTGATAGAAAATAAAAAACTAATGGATGATTAAGGTTGCTGTAATAATCTGTTAGCGCTTGAAATTTCACCTCAGGCTGAGAAAGGTAAACCTCAAGGCTACATCAAACCATTTAGCCTCGTAGCTAGCACTACGGGGCAGGAGAAGGCTCTCTCCGGTCAATCTCGGTAAGATTTTCAATGGATGAGATGACCAATAGGGTAACACTGATTTTAGGCTAGTAAACTGATCAAAAAAGGTTGATTTGGGGTTTTTAGGGTTTTTGGTGGCAAATTGAGGGGATGGCAATTTTGGGTGCGGGGATTGGACACAGTTTCTGCAGGGGATTCTTTGGGGCGAGGTAGGTGATAGTATTGATGCCTTTAATTGAGGTGGATGATTAGGAATGACAGGTGAGGAGTTAAGGAGAGAAAACAATAACTTTGAATTCTCCTTAAACAGTAGAAAACATTGAAATTAAACAAACTTAAAAGCAGAGCATAACAGTCATGAATTCTTACTTTAACACTTTGTTTGCTTAATGTGCAGAAGGAAAAGAAAGGAAATGATTCATATAACACACTTACAGGTACATAGAGAAACACACCATCAATACATGTAACCACAAGAATCCCAAAAAGGACTGCA
>APFE031266850.1:657-14842 GCA_000404065.3 Pinus taeda | reverse complement strand
GATGTAAAATGACTCATTAGACACTGACATGATAATGAAAACCCTATGAATGATGATAGACTCAGCTGAATAGTGACATAGATTGGCATTTGGGCAACTTTAGAAGGAGTTAAAGCAAACCCTAAACCTAATGCTTAGTGACCAAATTTTGCTTGAAGACTCACTGAAATGACAAAATTTGACCTTGACACTTCAAAATCACTTTGTGAGAGCATATTTGATCACTGGAGGAAGGCTGGAAAGACTGACACTAACATAATCTTCGTGGTAATCCGAAAGATGGGAATGATGGTGGTAATCTTCCCATGGTGCCTCTCCTATCATCATTGACTAAATGATTCCTTCGTTTGTAGAATTTATATGCAACCAAGGATCTGAAGAGGTGCCATATTCATTAGACCTATCTATCCAACGCTTGATGAGCGTTGATTTTGGTTTTCCCCCCAAGCCAAGAAAATTGATTGCTACAAGATTTCTAAAATGGCGATGATCCATGCTGACAAAATGTTCGCGAATCTTCTGAATATTTTAGATATAGAAGATATCATATTGCAGGTTTCCACCGTGGCTACTTCCGCTAGATTACTCGAAGGCGATAGGGCGAAAGTACCCATTAAGGTAGGGTCTTTTAAGAGGCCTACTCCAACATTTTGAAGTGATTGAGAGCTTCCATGGATCATTGGAATGCTTCCCGTGACTTGTGAACTATTGGGGAGGAAGGTTTGTTGATCAACGATTGTAATTCCTCCTTGAAAAGGAAATGCAATCTTTCTAAAGTATGTTGACACAACTACAACCATAGCATAAATCTAGGGTCTTCCTAGTAGGATGTTGTAATCGAGGTTTACATCGATAACTTCAACATCAATTTCTACTGTTTTGCCCCCCAGTTCAACTTGCAAGTTACTTAAAATCTCATACGGGTGTATGCTCATCCATCGAATGCTTTTAATGTCGTCGATGATCTTGACAAGGGTGGTGATCCTAAAGTTTTCCAGCAACTCATTGACATAATACATGTAGATTCCCCCTCATCAATAATTGTTCGATGAACAGTTTTGTTGAGGGCTTTCACTTGAATGAGGAAAGCGAGTTGAGCTGGTAACTGAGGTTCATATAATTTATGATTAAAGGCCATAAGATTGGAATCTGCTGGGTCAATCCCACCTATTGCTGATAATAGAGCTTGCTTTTGGGAGGGGCAATTTCGCAATACTTCAAGTGTCAACATAGCGGATGGCGATTGGGCCAGGTCCTCTACTATATTATAATTCTATGCTGCTCTGGCACGAGGATTAAGTGTCGATTTGTGTACTACTCCCTTTGGCAACTTTATCGTTAGCTCAGGAATGATGGGTGGCACAAATTCAGTTGAAGTTGTCATCTAACTACTAGGTTGATCAGTAGAATTGTTGTTCGACAGCTGTGGATTCTCGTAATCTTTATTCCTTGTCGATATCAAAGCATCATTTTGCTGTTTCGAAATGGACAACATAAGGACTCGGGATGGGGAAGCAGTGTCGCTAGCAATCAGATTGGTTCCTGGGTTTGGAAACGGATCAGTAAATACCGTTGAGGTTTTTGAGTTTCTGAAGAACTTCTTAATCTCAACTTTATGTGGACAATCTTTTGTCCAATGATCCTCATCACATATAAAGCATGGATGACTCGGTTTCCTTTCTCAAGAGGGGTTTGCAAAAGATTTTTCAGGAGACGAATCATCTTTTTTCTTTTCCATTTCTTCTTGCCCCCTAGTTGCTTCGGTCCTTTGCCCTTGTCGGTCGACATGGCATTAACCTCCGAGGCAAGAAGTTCTTCATTTGCATTTTGACCAGAAATCGTGCAGGATTTCTTAGATGTAGCTTTTATGGTTTTCATGCTTGTTGTACCTATCACGCTATTGCCGGCATGAGAGTTTTTGTTTGCTTTAGGAGGAGGAGGAATGGAAAACTCTGGTCTAGGAGCATCAGGGATTTTGTCATAGAGCGTGCCAGACTAAGTATAGATCAAGTCTAGATATTGCGAATGAGAAATGACTTTCTCTTCAATGAAAACTCCTCCCTTTGACACGTCTTCTGTAATAGAAGGTAACAATGACTTAATAAACCATTTAGCTAGTAGCTGATTAGGAACATATGTTTTTACCATTCTACAACGACGTCACCACTCATGAATATGATCATATATGTGAGTGGCTGTCGTTTGCTTGAAATTGGTAAGAAGCTCTGTTCCTGTTTCGTACCTTATGGGTAACTAAAAATGGGTTAAAAAGGTGGTGGTAAGGGCGCTGAAGTTATAGAATGAAGCTCTAGGCAATTCGATGTACCATTTTGCTGCCGGACCAGTTAACGTTCGCTAAAAAAGGCAAAGCCTAATCGAATCATCATTGAGAGTGTTGGACGAACACCGCAGATGAAAGGTTATCACATGATTCGACGGATCTTCACTCAGATTTCCATTGAATTTAGGAATATCTGACGGAAGTTTACGAGGAATCCCCGGAAACCAAGGGGCATAAGCAATTGGATCATTTGTTAGCCGATTTAGATCTGGTAACTCTAAATTCGTCACAAAGGGCAACTGTTGGTTCAAGTTCGGCGAAGCATACCCAGGATAAGATGGGATTGCCTGAGCAGTGGGTCTTTGCATACCAGCATAATGTATTTGATGCTGATAAGTTTGATAAGTTTGATGGGCATAACCATTATGATAAGGTTGACCGTTTTGAATATATGGCTGCTCATTACCCACAAAGCTTTGTTGCTTAGGTCCTCAGTAAGCTTGTTGGAATTGTGGTTGTTGATATTGCACCAGCCATGGCTGTGAGACAATTTGCTATTGACCAATACTGGATGTTTGACCAAGATTAGGGGTTATAGTACCCATTTGAGTCTGAGCCACTCCAATTAAGGAGCCACTAATCGATGATTGTGGTTGTGTCGTGGAGACAACAGGCTGTTGTATTACGACCTGAGAAACTTGAGGTTGACATACAACAGGTAACGTTTGTACTTGCGACACCGTTACAATAGCCGGTGTAGTGGGGATATTCGACACTGAGACTTGGTTGCATTGAATATACAACTCTTGGCTGTTGAGGCAGTATTGGCACCCAACCACTGGATGTAATTCCAGCATGACCTGGATTCTGTTGTGAACTCTCATATGGTTGTTCTTTCGAAGGGAACAATGAAAGGGCATATTGCCCCCCATATGGCGGAAATCCAGTGTTCAAAGGAAATATTGGCCTCTGGAGACTGGACTGCCCAAATTCATACTGTTGCGAAGGATCAATTTGCTGAGAATCAACATAAGAAATTCCAGATATTATTCCTGACGAACAAACGGGAACATACCATATTGTCGAAACAGTCCTTGGGTGGACTCCATCTAGTGGTTGAGAGCTAGTTGGGACAGATGGTACACCAGCGAACACTGTTGGATTAGCAGCAGGAGGTTCTGCTGCTGCTGCGTCAAATGACCCAGTCCTAGATGTCAACGGTTGTTTTGACATATCGAGTCTATCTAAAAGATTTCCTAGCGATTCTATAGGAACTTGCGATGAAGGGAGACTAACTTCTTACGAAGAAGGATATAGGGTGATCCCAGTTCCAAAATGCAATGGAGTACTGGATGGAAGATCCTCCACAATATCTTCTATGGGAATAAATCCAGGTGGTAGAGGTAGACTGTCAGGTCTGTAAAATATTTTTGGTGCCGAAGAAGGTGTAGACTTTGCAGCGACAAATGTTGGAGGGGTGACACCTTCCGAATCAGCCCTAGATGAATCTAGTTCAGGAATATAAGTGTTTACCATTACACTAGGATCAGTTCTAATGTCTTCTTGTGACTGTAGAACTTCTTCTGTAGAGGCAGGGATACCATAAATGGTTGGAGTAACTGGAGTATTTGAGGATGTTGGAACACAAGTTTCAAACAAACCAGGGGACTTTGACCCAATTAAATGATTTTGCTTGGCCCAGATTGTTTCGTTTCCGGAGTCAAAGACGGTTGACTTGTTAGTCTCCATGAACGATGGGGTTTTGATTGACTTTATTCCACGATTGTGGATTACTTGATCAACTCAAAATAAAAAGGGGAATATTTGAGTCTGAATTAAATGAATTTTAGTCGCTTTGACACAACTTGCTTTTTCAATTTTTAAGAGTCAAGAAAAAGCTATGACTCTAGTCGCCTTCGATTTTTAATGAGCCTAAAGTGACAAGTGCTCAGATGGACCTTTTCTGTTAAGGAGTCTGAAAAGGAATGAAAGAGACTGTTAGCACCCAAATCCGCCTTAGGTTGAAGGAAGGAAAAATTCAGGGTAACCACAAACCATGTTCAGTCTGGTAGCTAGCCCTACCAGAAACAGGAGAGGGCTCTCTCCGAGTCACACTCAGTGAATAGATAAACAAAATGGTCTGAGATGACTTACAGTGAAATATTGATCTTAGGCTAGTAAGTAATTATGGATACAAGAAACATTTTTTTATGAATGACTAAGTTTCTGGGATGGTATGGGACCAACGGACAACAATGAGCAGAGAATTTAATACGAAGGCACATATTACTTTGTGAGGCAAGATAGGCGGAAAGTCTAAGAATTTAGTTTAAAATAACATGGAATGGAGAGATTGCTTAGGAGGGTGAAAAGGGCATAAGTACATGAATCCTTTTCAACAGAAGAGAAACACACAGTGTGAAACTTTCCCACATGCAGAGCAATAAAAATGGGTTCTACCTTATCTTACTCAGAAAATTTCACTGGAAATGAATATGAATGAACTATGAAACATAACAAGATACATATGAAACATAAGGAAAAAAATATTTTCTACACTCACAACCACATGAATCTCATGAAACAGAGCCGCTGCCTTTCATTAATCCTCTTTCAAAATATACAATGAAGAAACAGAGTTTCTTTCCCACAGTCTCCCAGAAATTACAAGCCAACCAACCCTTTGCAAATGGTTTGCATACAATAAATAGACTATACAATGAGGAAATAGAATGACCAAGAGTTGGGGAGTTTCTCAAATCATTACAAAATGGAGATGGAAAGCCAACCATTAGCTACAGGTGCAATGTTACAAAAGTGACAAATGGCTTGGGTGGCTTTTTGCCTTCCTTTGCCACTTGGATAGAAGCCAAACTCTTTAAACTTTGCCTTAGTTGCTGAAAAAAGTGAAGTGTAGATGAGAGGGCCCACTTGGAGAAAGTCGTGAATCGAAATTTTGCGAAACAGAGGTGAATTGGGCCTTTTTCTCTATATGTGTCGCGCCCAATTCTATATGCACCGCGCCATTTTGGAGTCTGTTTTGAGGTACCTGTAGGAGTCCAAAATGTGCCCAAGTATGCTTTTTGGAAATCCTGGCCTGTCTAATTTCCAACCCAAGTGGAATTTCTGAATTTGGTGCCCATTTGCCCCTCCAAATCTTCATTCTCCGAAGATTGCTTCCTGTGTGTCAAAATAGGGGCAGAGAATTCATTTTTTGGGTGTTTTTGACCTCCTGGAGACTCAAATCATGCCCAAATTTCTTGTCTAAGCACCAGTAGTCATTATTTTGCATGCTAAATCCAAAAATGCAAGCCATTTCCAATTTGGAGATCCCAATCCTAAGCGTCGTGCCACTGACAGGGAGAAAAAACCTGTGTTGTGACCAAAATTTTTCCATGTGACCAAAATTGCCCCAAATTTCTTGAAATTTGGGCTAGAGGTTCTCTAAAAGGTACTATGCTAGGCCACAGAGGCTTCAGCCAAGATTCAAAGCCAATATTTCTCTTTTTGCCTCTTTTTCCTCTTTGTTGCTTTGCTCAATTTTGCCTTCAAGCTCCTTATCTGAGCCTTCGAACTCATGTTCCGTGCCTTGTAATGATAAACCATCCACCTCAGTATGTTTTTGTTTCTGTCAGCCTTCTCCAGCAGTCTCTCAAGGTGGATGTTGATGTGCTCGAGCCAAGACTCATGGTCATTGTTAATCTCTTGCTCCAATGTAGTGAGCTCAATCCTCCTATGATGGGCAGCTTGGCGATTCTCACGGATGCTTTGCAGCTCCATGATCTCATGCTGGTCCTCAAGCTATTTGTTCCTCTACTCCAAATACCTGATGATCCATTTGGCCCTCTCCAAATTGAGTGACAAGTCTTGGATCTCCGTGTTTTGCTCCTGGATGGTTATCCTAAGTTTGGCACTCTCCACATCTGCATCATCATCTTGAATGAGGATGAAGTCGGCCTCCTGTTCACCTAATGGCCCCTCGTCATGCATGGGCCTCTTGCCCTTGTCCTATACCTATGTTGTTGATGCCGAAAGCGAGGCCCCTTCCACCCCGGGTGGAGACAACACTCGCTTTGCTGCTGCAAACAAGTGCCTACTGCCTCTCTATCATGTAACGAATACTGGCATAGTAGTGGTCTCATGGCACTCATACTAATGAGAAGGACCACCTATCTGATGCTTTGCCTCTGATAATACCTGTGAAGTGATGAAGAGGTCATGGGAGATGAAGTCCTCCCAAGCAATGCCCTGTAATCCCAACTGATGATCCACCAAAATCCGGATAAGAGCAAAGTGATAAACATTGTTAAGTTGCTGCTCAGGGGTCTTATGTTGTATGAAGGTGTTCATCCTCTCTATGTTCCTGCAAATGAAAAATGGGAGGTTCATCATTCGCACGCTAGTAAAGTGCATGAGCAACCTGATGTGGTAGGCATATAGATGAGAGAACCTCCCCTCACAGCTGAAGTACTTCATGACCAATTCATGAGCGGAGTATATTCATCTTTCAAATATCTGAATGGAAAGACTCTTGTGAGCTGCCTCAAGAATCTGGCCTTAATGTAAGGCTCATAGTGTTGCCTATCCACCTTCTTTTTCTTGTGCCACTGTTCTCCAACATTTGGTATGCCGGTTGTCAATGAGATAGTTTCGGGTGTCAATGTGAAGGTGACCCCGACCAAGATAGACTGACCTCCATGTAGGTCAAGCACAAAAATACGGGCCAACTCATGATGAACTCTAATATTAGCCACCCTGTGACAAAATTCAAAACATGATAGATGCTGGAAGCATGACATAGCAAGAGGTCAGGCTTGCAATTCAGTGAGGGTAGTTGGCTCATCCCTAACATGTTTGCCACTCTTGTGATGTCTCCTGGGAGCCTGTTCTTCCGAGGATGAATCACTTTGTGTCTCCATCTCTCACTTTGATGAATGCTCAGAGGCCATGACTACTATGTGTACTGTACTTGGGCTGCCCTTTGATGATGGTGTGGAACTAGGTGTTGTTGTGATATCTGCCACCAAGGGGAACAATAAAAAAAGGGAGTATTAGGAGGGGAGTAATATGATGGGAATAGGGGTTATGAGGAGAAGTTTTGTTTAGGGATATGTAGGGGGGATTGGGTACTTGATAAGGTAGGGTTTTGGGGTCTTGATAAGGTAGGGTTTTGGGGTTTTGATTGACCAAAGAATGGAGGGATAGGGGATAGGGTTTGGTAATGTTTTAGGGTAGGGATAATAGGGAAAATGAGAAAAGGGGAATAGGGAAAAATGGCAAGAAAGGGAAAAATGAGGGGTGAAAACGGGGCCTTGGGACTAACACCACAATTTTGCAACCCTAGCAACCATGGCTTTGATGTTTTTTTAGTGGTTGGTTTTATGAGTTTTGTTGCAATTAAACATAGCCATGAACCACCATAACATTCATAAAATTTGATGAGCAAGCCATGATGTAGAGCCTACCTGTTGATTTGAGGGGTTTCACAGGGAACTTGAGGCAATTTGGCAGGATTTTGGGCCTTTGTGGGTGTGCGCCGCGTGCCAAACCCAGTGTGCCACACCTGGTTTGTGCGCCACGCTCGTAGAATTTTGCACTATGGGGTGGCTCTGTGTGCGCCGCGCTCTGGAAAATGACTCCCACTCCACTCCAAACACGCACTTTTCACTCTCAAACACTTTGCTATGTTTCTCAATAACCTTTATTAGCACAATGACCTTGTTTGCTTGTGGAAACCTCTATTTAAAGACTTTGAAGTCATGGGTTAAATTTTTGCTTCTCCAAAAATCCACTTTGCTAATGTTTCATTTTGGCTTTTTTCACTGACTTAAAGCAACACTAAATTTCACTTTTCCCTTTGAAATTTTAGCTCAAATGATGAAATTTTCGGCACTCTTTGCAGGGATTGCATGACAGGGCATTTGGCCAGGGAAACCATGACTGCACCTGAAGAAATCAACTCACGATTTTTTTGAAAATTTGATCACAAATGACACTGTTTGACTTTTCTTCAAAATAGAGTTTTGAAGAACAGTCGAAGTCTATAAACATGACGATGAAAATCTCTGAATCATAACTTTGTAAGGGCCTCAATCTGGCATGCATGACTTTATTGGATATGTTTGAAGACCAAATTGATTAACCCCTAGACCTAATTGTCGAAAATGACTTTTGTCCATTAAAGGACCAGACCTTGACTGTCATGGACTTTAGTGATCATTGAAAAAGACCTAAGCTAGCAGGAGCTAGACATGAGGGGAAATGACTAGCATGACCTTTTCCGTCAGATTATGGCATGCCCCTAGCGGAATGCAACTGAGTGAATGGAGTGGGACTCCTAAAAATGAAATGTATAAAGAGTTTTGATCTCTGACAGAGGACTAACAAGACTGACTCTAACAAAGACTACTCTGGAAATATAGATAGAGGGATTACCAAACCAATCGCAAAACTACAGAATAATTTTTACAGTACAACAATCTATCTTCCCGAATGTTTTGTTTAGTGCATTGCGATTGATAGGGCGGTAGACACGGCTTCCTAAGGATAAAGGATATATCCTATTTTGGTCTCCCAATATATACTTGATGGTACATGGGAGCACAAGTCCATATTGGCACTTTTCATCTCAAAGAGGAGGAATCACCCAACCTACAATGAAAGCGATAGTTACCAGGCTTTACGACACCAGAATAAATCTCTAGCCTAGACTTCTAAATGTTGTGTGTTAGGTTCCAAAGCATTTTTATGTTCATTGAATTTATTTTACAATTGATCTTTCTTAAGAAGTTTTCCTTTAAGGTTCACTACGTGGTGTAGATATACAATTCTTAAATATGCAATCTAAGATGATAAACAGTCGTTTACTCTTCTTTTTGCAATGAAAATCCTAGCTACTAAGGAAAGAGAAGCGAATTTCTTTCAACATAGAGCAGAGAGCACACACTAGATTCATTGTCCTAAATCAAAATCAACAAGCAGTCTAAATGCAAATGCACATGCATGTATTTGTTTTCCGCTTTCTTAATGTGTGAATGACAAAAAGAATGCTAAGTACAAATCTGAACTATATTTTCTCACAAAGTGACGGTACTAACAATTTTCTCTTTTCAAAAGACAAAAGGAAGACAAGGGCGACACTTTGCGATTTTGAATTGAAAACTTCTTTCGACACTTGAAATACTATTAATTCAAATCAAATACAAGAGTAACAGTGTAATCGACTATCAAAAAGAGGAGGATTCTTTTCTTAACTGAAAACGACACTTGCGACACTTCCAAATCAAAAGACGACAGTTCGATTAAGCTACTTTTTTTAAAGGAGAACTGTAAATGGCGAAAAATACATAAAAACATTCACAATTATTTGTACAATGGAGGTTGAATAATGCAAAGGAAGGGAGTTTCAACAGTGGTATACTGATCACATACAACAAAAATCCTAAATAAAGCTAAAGAGAGTGAAGAAAAACTAAAATCTGGAGGCAGAAACAGTCTTATCTGATCAACGCAATGGGGATGCATCTCACCTACTGCACACGAGAGGTGCGATGCATCTAGACTGTCAAAAGGAGACAGTGCGATGGTCCAGGGACAAGACTTTAACTTGGTTTTTGGTCACATTTTGCAGCTTAGTTCATGGATTTAGGCCGAGCTAATGATATCCAGTAAATACAAAACATAGGGGCTGATCTAATGAGTTTACTTGAGCCACCACTAGGGCACTTAGGATGTTTACAAGTCAGATGTTTAATTCATAAACTAACCTGGAGATTGACTGAAGTAGTGTTTATCAACTTTGCAGTTGCATAGAAAAAGCAGTTCGAAGGCTAGTTGGCATAAATTCAGGCTTCGTCTATAGTTTATAAAGTAAACAAACTAGAAACAAGCAAACAAGGTATTCACTCCCTAGTGGAGTCACCATTTTGTTATCGGGGAAAACTAGTGTCCATTTAGAGCTGCTAGTCCCACTAAGATGGGTAGCTATGTTAGAAACAAACAAACTAAAGTTACTTGCATTTTCCTTTATGAGAAGTAGATGAGAGAGGAGCATAGAGTACCAACCTCAGTCTTTCACTTGGCTCCTTGCTTATTTCCTCTCCCCTTTGACAGATCTTTTCCACTCCTTCCTCCCTTGTCTCGATTCAAAGAACACCTGTAAAGTCAAAGAAACATAATACCATCAAAGTATAGAGATTTTCAATCATAAACAATATAGGATCAGATATATATTGACCACAGAAATGCATATATCAACTCAGACATACAAGAATATGGAGTAAAACTCAAATAGCTTTATTGATAGAAAGAGTAGAAGAGAGGATTACAACCCATTGATCTGAACTAGTGTCATCCTCCCAGCATGAAATCCCTTCTTCACCTCATGAAAAGCTTAGATCACCCAACAATGTTGCACAAAGAAACCAACAACACTTCCTTACAAAATACAAGATTCCAGTCTTTGGATCTCTGGGATGAGGGATCCATATATAGATGTTTGCAGGTGGGTGAGTTAGCTTCTGGGATTTTTATTAGTGTCCTCTCTCTGATAGTTCTTGGTTCCACTTGGAGATTCATGATATCTTACTCATCCCTAGGTGAATTCAGAGAGGCAAGTGTCAAATGGGCAGTTTCTAGAAGATTCTCTGGGTTTCCACCTAGCCAACTGCTTCTGCCATTTGTCTGCTCTCACTCATTGCACCCCACAGAAGGGATTTTTAGTATGCATCGCACTTTTTTCATGTGGTAGGTGAGATGCATTGAACCCTTAGCACTGAGCAGTCTGTATGGTCCAGTTTTGACCAGTTCTGAGTAGTTTTTCAGGGAGAACTTTCGGGAGATGATGCAATCAGCTGACCTTGCTCCTTTAGGGTATGAAACAACACTTTTAGGGACTTAGAAGCCCTTGGTTTATGGACATATGTGATTGGGGTTGTAGTGCCCAAATATTTCTATAACAGGAAGGCCCGACCCTGCTTTCCAATCTTGAAGAGGATTGAGGCAAGGCTGTCCTCTCTCTCCTTACTTATTCATTTTAATGGCTGAATCCTTCAGTTCCACCCTCGACCATAAGCACCAGGTAGGCCTCATCACTAGAATCAAATTTGAAGATGGAGTTAAAAACATTAATCACTCCCAATTTGTTGATGATACCCTACTGATAGGAGGAGCTTCTGCAACAATTTCCCAAACATTCAAATCCCTATTAGACAAGTTTATGAGATACTCTGGAGGAATGATAAATTACATCAAAAGTTGCATTTATAGTTGGAATGCTTCAGCTCAAACACTCCAAAATCTATCCAACATCTTTGGGGTGTTGTGCAAGTTAAATTGGGACCACTTTAGTTATTTGGGAATGCAAGTGAGCATGGGACGTGCTAGAGCTAAAATATGGGACATAATGCTTGATAAATTGAAAAGGAAAGTCCACAATTGGGGATCCTCCTGGCTCAACCCAGCTGGCTGATTGGTTCTCCTAAAATCAGGCCTTTCTTCTCTCCCTTTATATCAGTTCTCACTAGCTCAGGTGCCAACCTCTTTTCATCACAAAATGGAGAGTATTCTCTGACATTTCTTATGGCAGGGTGGAAAAAATGATAAGAAAAAATATAACTTGGTTAGTTGGAAACAAGTTATCCAAAGCCAGGAAAAAGGCAGGCTTGGAATTAGATCTCCAATTCTCACTAACTTAGCTTTTGATGGCAAGATTGTTTGGAGATTGTTATATGACAAGATTGTTTGGAGATTGTTAGAGGAGCAACAAGCTTGGTGGAAAAAGTCATCGAGGTCAAATATCTCAACAGCCCAAGGCAACAACTTCTAACAAGTGAAATACCCGTCAGGAGTAGCACAAGTATTTGGAAACTCTGCAAAAAAGCCATCTCCTTTATGGCACAAAATGTCTTAATGGTCCTCATAGGTGGCAACAACATTAGCATTGGAGGCGATAAGATAATGGGAAACAAAGCCATAAGTAGTTATCTAGGTATGGAACCGATCATCCTCTATCTTCAAAGCAAAGGATTATATCACTTAAATCAAATTTCTCAATGGGATATAGATTCACAGGATTGGAAGGGCTGGAGCTTCCCTCCCATCCATGATAATCTCAAATAGGCCTTCAACAAATTTCAGACCCATCTACACAACATCGTGCCTATATCTAAAAATGGTATTGATGGATTCCGATGGGACCCTACGGGATCCAGCTACTCAATAGAGGTAGGCTACAATTATTTGTGTAACAGGGTTCACCCTACTTCTCCATGGACGTATTGGAAAGCAATCTAGAAAGCTGAATCCATCCCCAAAGTTAAATTCTTCATGTGGACCCTCCTAAGAGGGAAGACTCTCACCTTAGAAAATCTGCAAAAGAAAGGAATCACGGGCCCCTCCCGATGCCCAAATTGTCATGAGGCAGAAGAGACTATGCAGCACCTCTTCATCTCACACCCCTTCGCCATCTCCTGCTGGAAAGGCATAGCTTCTTTTGACACTTTCACCTGGAATTCACATCATTCCATCGGTGAAGCCTTAAGCAACTGGAAGAAAAGTCATCCCTGCAAAAATAAGAAAAATAACATTGCCAAGAGGGTATGGGATGCCCTCCCATATGCTATCTTATGGAAAATATGGATTACAAGGAACCGCAAGGTTTTCAGGGATCATGAGAAATTAACTAGACATCTTTGTAGTAAAGCTAAAAGCCTTGCAATAGAAACCATAGCTGCCAAGAGTTTAAAGAAAATCGATATGGCTAGCCTATGTAGTGAAGAATGAGACTTCATTAGGAGTCTGATAGACAAGTGTAGCATCCCCCCTCCAACAATCACCTACAATATCTCATTTAACACCCTCGGTCATAACTAGAAAATAAGATTAAAGTAGGATGAATATAATGAATGGCTTTGCAACAACAACACTCATATCCTATTTTTTGATGGTGCCTCCAAGTCAAATTCGGGAGCTACGGGGGCAGGGGGAATTATCTATACTCCCAAAGGAGACCCCCTTGCCACTTTTTAGTGGGGATTGGGAACTCTTTCTAGTAACAGAGCAGAGGCCCTGGCTCTCTACCAAAGCTTACTCCATCTTCAAATCTATGGAATCAGGAAAGCTTGGATTTCGGGGACTCTACTATTATTATAAGTATCATGAATAGTAGAAGAAAGGCCTTCAATATCCACATACAACAACTCATCAATGATGTCAAATCATGATTAGCGAAACCTGGGAGATAAAAGTTTTCCACGTCCTCTGCACCTTAAATCGAAAAGCAGACAAACTTGCCAGTCAAGCTTGTACCAGAACTAAAGGAAATTTCTTTTGCAACAACAAAGAATCCTTTCATTATCTCCCCTGATCTCCTTTATGACTTATGAAAAATATATTGAGACTGACCCTGATCAAAATTATA
This sequence comes from Pinus taeda, assembly GCA_000404065.3. Taxonomy (NCBI): domain Eukaryota; kingdom Viridiplantae; phylum Streptophyta; class Pinopsida; order Pinales; family Pinaceae; genus Pinus; species Pinus taeda. The sequence goes on along the minus strand of APFE031266850.1, from coordinate 1,142 downwards.
AGGCGTACCCTATCCAAATCTATTGCAATCCTGATATGGTAATCTTTCTGCCGCCGAATATCTTGCCTCCCATTCCTTCTGACTCCTCATTCACATCGATTTCTGATTTCTCAAGTGAAATTCGTGAAGCCTCTTCCCCTCACTATTATCCAGGAACAGTGTCCACTCGGATGCTGCTATTCCCACTAAGATGGGTGGTTATCTTAGAAACAAACAATCAAAGTCTACTATTGATTCCTTTTATGAAAATAGATGAGAAGAGGACAAAGAGGGCCAACCTGAGTCTTGTGCTTGATTTCCTCTCTTTCTTGATAGAGTTTTTCCGCTTCTCCTTTGTCTGCCCAAGAACCTGTGGAATCACAACAACATACTACTATGCAAGAAACAAGGATCTAAATTCATAAATAATGCAGGATTAGATGTGCATTAACCATATACATGCATATATAAACAAGTACACAAGAATATGGAAGGAAACAAGAATA
>APFE031266849.1:80867-124683 GCA_000404065.3 Pinus taeda | reverse complement strand
TTTAAGTGTTTTTGTAAATTCTTTAACTGTGTAAATCTTTACTTCCATACATGTATCTATAATAAATGAGACAGATGCCAATCTAATATGTAGTTTGGCAATGAATCAGAAACTACATTAAATTCTCGAGGAATGTGTTCATATGCAATAAACTCAAATTGATGTTCCAAGAGTCGTACCCTTAAATAATAACATAATAATATTGTTTTGCGAATGTGATAATGATTTGTCAATTGCATAATGACAAGCTGAAAGTCTAAGCTGACCACCAAATTGGAGATGTCCCAAGATGACGCTTCAATGAGAAGTGAAATTACAGACATATACTCGACAATATTGTAGGTGGCAGTACCAAGAAAGACTCCTCTAGAATAAAGCAGTTCTGACTCAGGTGTGTAAATGACCCAAGAAACTGATACAATGTGTCATGTGTGATGACTGGTACCATCTGCAATCCTATGTATGCTAAGGGTATTAATGAAATCTACATGATGAGAAATATGTATGAGACAAATGCTCAAAAAATGCCAATATATCCAGTCACATAGAAAGGAAGCAAAACTTATAAATACATAGAATTACAAAGCACATGCCTGGTGTAGTACTAGGCATAATATCTTTTAGATAGAGCCCATTTTGGGGCTCCTCGTGCAGGATTTCCTCACAGACCTAAAGTTCGTATGCCCATTTTGAGAGGGCCTTGGTGATGACATATGGACTAATCCATAAGGGTTGAAGAGTTCTTACCCGTAAGAGGTCATGTTTTTTATAATAGAGCAAAACAAGATTGCCCTCTTGGTAGGAATAAGGCTTGACCTTTTTGTCATACTGGGCTTTGACCCAGTGCTTATGGGCTTCGAGTCCCAATTTGGCATCACGACAGGTTTCGTCCAGTTGATTGAGGTATAGTAGGTGCTTTTCTTCAGTAGTGGTGTTAGGAAAGAGTTCAACAACGATTTTTAGGGAAGGAATCTGACACTCGATAGGTAAAACCACTTCCAAACCATAAGCTAGTTGAAATGGTGTAAACCCTGTAGTGGTTTTGACTGAAGTTTGATATGCCCACAATGTAGGATATGACATTCGGTACTAGTGGGTTTTGTTATTACCTACTAACCTATGGATCATGGTATTTGAGTTGCCATTAACAGCTTCTACTTGGTCATTAGCTTGGGGGTAGTAGGAGGGTGATTGGTCCGGGCGAAAACCGAGCAACAATGTTAAGTTAGACATCATGTGATTCTGAAAATGAGACCCATGGTCTGTCACAATCATGCGGGGCACACCAAAGTGATAGATAACTTGATTAAATAGGAATAGTACCATTTCTCCATCGGCCTGGAAAGTTGGAAGGTTTTCGACCCATTTCATGAAATAGTCCACAACTACAATAATGTAGTTGTGTCTAGCAAAGGCAGTGGGGTTGCATGTGATGAAGTCGATACTCCATTTGGAAAAAGGGCTGATGGAGATAACTGGGTGCAGTAGGGCCAGGGGAGAATGCATTTCATTTGTAAACACTTAACAAGGGTGGCATTGTTGGATTGCCTTGATACAATATTTGAACAAGGTTTGCCAATAGTAGGCTGCGCGTAAATTTTCTTGGGCAGTAGACATGCCAGAAATATGATTGCCACATGCCTCAGAATTGTATTCATTTAAAAAGTGTTCTACCTCTTCATGAGTGAGACAACGTCGAAGAACTGTACCAGTGCCATGGTGATATAAAGTATCGTTCAGCACTAAATAGTGTCGCGCTTGGTGAAGGATGAGATGATGATCACCTGATGATAGTTCAAGGTGGAAACATTGCGCTTGGAGGTAGACAAGAATATAACCATAGCAAGGGTCAATAGAGTTGATTAGATAGAAATATTCATATGGGACAGTATTGTGGGCTATCTCATTTGGATCAACGATGAGAAGATCCGACAAAAGTTTGGAAAAGACTAAGGATTGTTTCACTTTGGCAATGGAAAAAACCAAATCAAATTGTTGGAGGATAACTATCCATTTGGAATATTTTCCTTTAATGACTTGAAGAGATGAAATGTGTCTCATGGGATTCTCCAAAGTGATGACGGTAGTCTGTTGCAGTAGTATATAATGTCAGAATCGATTGACATCAAAGGCAACTGTGAAGGACAAGTTTTCCATATGTGAATATCTGATTTCAGGCCCAACCAAGATTTTTGATAGATAATAGATCACATTCTCACTCAGATCATCAGGAGTTTGGACCAACACCATTACAAGAGAAGATGGCGAGGCTACCAGATAGAGGAAAAAGTCGCGCCCATAGTTGGGAGCACTAAGCAAGGGGCTGATAAAAATGCCTTTTTCAAGGCATCAAATGATTGTTGGGCTTGATCATCCCATAAGTATGTTACTCCCTTCTTTAGTAGATGCATAAAGCCTTTTGTCAACGTGGCATAATTTACGATGAACCATCGTAAGAAGATTGCTTTCCCTTGTAAAATTTGAAGTTGAAAAATGGATTATGGTTCAAGAAATTGAGTAATTGCCTTTACCTTATTAGGATCAACCCTAATCCACTATTATGAGACAATGAAACCAAGTAGGCATCCAAACGCGACAAAGAAAATGCATTTATGCACATTCAGATGTATGTTATAGAACCTACACCTAAGAAATATTGCTCGTCAATGAATTAGGTGTTGATTTCGCTTCTTGGAATGGGATGGAAGGTCATCCAAGTAAGCCTGAACAATATGTTTTATATCATGGAATAAGTAATCTATGGCCCTTTGAAATTTTTCTCCAACATTATTTAATCTGAATGGGAGTTTTCGATATGCAAATATTCCCTAAGGGAAAATGAAGGCGGTTTTGTGATGGTCCACGGGTTTTATGGTGATCTGGTTATATCCTGAGAAACCATCAATAAATGAGAAGAACTAACAACCAATGCAGTCATCTATTATTTGGTCAATGAACGGTGTCAAATAATTATCTTTTGGATGTGCAGTGTTCAAGTCTTGGTAGTCAACATAGACACGGATGGTACAATATTTATTATCTACAAGAACCTGATTGGTAGATGAAACCAATACATCACAATTTTTCCATCTCTATATTGATGGCTGCATTTTTGCGGGGGTGGACTGGTTGAAGCCTTTGGTGGACACACTTGGCATTGTCATAAATCTTGATCTCATGCTCAAAAATAGATGGATCTATGCTGGAAATTTCCTTGTAAGACCAAGCAAATACATCGTCGAATTCCTTAAAAAGGTAGTTGAAGATTGCAATTTCCTTAGGAGTGAAATCATCTCCAATCTGGATGTTTTCCACAATGCCTATCTTAACTGAAATATCGATGAGAAATGCCTTTGAAAGATTGCCCATGTTCCATTCAAAGTCCAAAGTTTGGATAGTCGTATAAGGTGAGGGAACAATTTCAGGTGTGTCAAAAGAGAGGATTTGAATGGGCATCATGTTCGAATCAGATATCGAAACATGATGGTGAGAGTCCTCCCAAGGTTGCTCTTCTAAACACATGATCTCTCGAATAGCTTCATTTGAAGGTAGGACTTGATTGAGGACATCATTAGAAGGAGAATTTATGGGAGAGGAGGAGATACTATTGGTCGTGACCAAAGTGACTGGAGATTCAGATGCAGATTGAATCACTTGGTAGGCCAATTCCACTAGTGATAATGAAATTTGTTATTTGTAAGAATCAATTTCTGAAGGGGTCTGGAGGATCCAAGGATTGGTCAGTTCATGAGGAGTATATGATACCATAGAGACTGTATGTGGAACCATGGGTAGCAGGAGAGGAAAACAACACATCAAGGAAGAGCCCTTCAATAGACTGGTACCGATACTGACATAAGAGTCAGGAATACCACCCACTAAGGGTACAAAGCCACTAGGTAACGGGGAGTTATTTGGGGTGTAAAAGGACAACTAGTCCACTGTGACTATCCTTCCATCAAATGGAAATAGGATGATATGAAAGGTAGTAGAAAAAATGGTAGTTATGTCATAAGTCCAACTACAACCCAACAATAGATTGTATTCAAGTTTTCGATCCATGACATCGATATCCACCATTACCGTTTTTCCACTCAAAGCGATGGGGTAGATGACCAAGTAACCTTTTAGGATGAAAGTGTGGCCATTGAAAGCTTTAAGGGAATTCAATGACGGTGAGAGGGTTGGAGAACCGAAGGTGAGCCAACATGAAACCGACATGCCGTAGGTTGAAGCACCTTCATCAATGACAGTTCTATGTACCCCTTGCCCTTTTGAAAATAGCTGCACCTGAAATGCAAGTTGGTGTGAAAGGGGAGGCTTACGTTTGTCCATGTCAAAAATTTTAAGCATGGAATCATAATGGTCAACCCCACCAATTACCGAGAGCAGAGATTTTCTTTGAGCTGGACAAGTTTGCAATACTTCAAGTGCTGACATAGCTGACAGTGTTTGCAACAAATCTTCTACAATATTGTAGTTTCTGGTAGCACATGCAGATGTATTATGTGTTGTGTGAAAAAGTTCCCCTTTTCGGGGGCGTATCACAAGGTCAACAACAAGCCTTTCGATATGGAGATCATTATGCGGTGTTTGGTTTTTAGCCAAGGAGGCTTCCCCAAAATCAATGACTAGAGCTCCATTATTTTTGGCTCTGGTTTGAAGATCGACCATTTCAAAGGTGTAAACAAATGGTCCTTCACTAGCTGAAGGATGATGGAAACCATCATTTCCCCCTTGTGGGGGTTGAAGTTGGTTTGTAATAAGATGTTACTGTTGTTGAGCAAGGAAAGGGTTGTTTAGGATTGCGGGGGTCCAGCCAGTGTCATATTGACCAAGGAAATCAATGCATTCATGGAGACGTGGACAACGATGTTTCATATGGTCTTCCACATAGATTTTGTAGGGGAACTTGTAGCTTTTTCCTTTCCACTGTCAGGAGGTGCAACAGCTCTCTGCTTTGGGTTGGACTACTTGGCCGACTGCTCTTCAGAGGGAGTGATATTTTTCCTGTTCTTCTTGTTCTTACTATTGAGTTTTTGTGTAGACTATAAAGATTTTATCATGACAGTAGGAAGAGCATTTGATTAGGTGGTGGGGTCAACTGAAAACTAGGAAATGTGATCGCTAAGTTGTTTTATAATAGCCCCGGAGGTAGCATCGATGATACCATCAGTGTGTGCCCCAGTTGTTGAGTAGCGGGAGCATTGGAGTTTCTAGGGGCATTGAGAATGACCTCGTATAATGTGCTAGACTGCAAATAAATCAAATCTTAGTGTTGAGGATGACAGATGGATTGGTCTTCCATGACTGCACCACCTAGGGTGACATCCTTATTGATTTGAGGGAGTAGAGATTTGCAGAACCAATCCACTAATAGATAATCTAAGAGGGAAGCTTTGACTAGCCTCTACCTACGTCTCCATTCATGGATGTGATAAGAGATGTGGGTGGCAGTGTCCTGACGTAAAGAAGTAAGTAGTTTCGTCTCATTTCATAGTAGATGGGTAGCTGAAAGTGTATTAAAACTTCCATCGCTAAAGTGCTAAAGGTATTGACTGACATGCGTGGTAACTCAATATAGCACTTGGCTGCATTTCCAATAAGGGTGTGGGGAAAGAGCCGAAGCTACATATTATCATCCACCATGGAGTTAGAAACACACCATAAATGATAGGTGGTGATTTGCGTACCTATATCCTCCCCTTGTTTCCCTTCGAACTTCGGGATGTCTATGGTAATTTTGTATGGGATTGGAGGCCATAGTAAGTTGTGATAGATCGGGTGATTGGTGAGTTTGTACAAATTAGGGATGTCAAGTGTTGCCAAGAAAGGAAAGGTATTTGATGCCCCCGATTCAGACCAAGGTGATGAAAAACTACTTGAGGATCCTTGTGGACCTCCCATCATATTGTTCCCAACATTATACATAGGATGTGTGGAATAATAATTCCCTTGGGACACAGTCATATATTGTGGCTATCCATAGGGATTGTTAGGCTGCGGGATATAAGTGCCCCCTGGATAAGGAGTGCGCCCTTGACTCATTTGAGGTTGAGAGTGGGGTTCCCATATGGATTGAGCGAGACCTTATTGAGGGATCCCACTAGCCACGTAATTAGCCATAGGCCCTTGAATGACATAAAGAGGATTCATTTCAATCAATGACTATCCCTATTGTCTTGTAAACGGAGGGGGAAGTGTAATGTTTCTGTCCGATATATGCATATTGGGAATAGTGTCCCCAAGCATTTGAACCTGGGGGTTGGAACTAGCTAATAGATTCCAACCAAAAGGGTTGTTGAAGGGACCCATGCTAGCCACACTATATAGAGCACTATAAGGAGCACTGTATGGAGCACTTGATGATGGTCCAAGAGTTGGCATAAAATGGGTGGAAATCGGTATGTACTGCGTTCCACTCTTGTTGGGTGTCACTATAGTACTCAGGCCTATCACAGTTGGGATAGTGGGGTTTTCCATCAAAGGTGTGGCACTAATTGTTGACTGGAAGGTGGAGGTGGACAAAAAGTGTCCACAAAATCCCATGATCCATTATTTATTAATGGGATGGTTTCTATAGGTTCATCAGAATACATAGGAGGTATAGGTGAAACTGCAATCAATAGTGGCCCCAATGGATTCATGATCGGAGGATTATATGTAGGAATGAAACCTTTAGTAAAGAAATCTTATGGTAAACTTGACTTGTGGGATGTTCAGACTGATTTAGTGTGAGATCTTGGAGACTGATTACCTGAAGATGGGTAATTTGGCTCACTGGGGCTCGGTGAATCCTCCAAATTTAGTGGGGGAAGACCTAGTAGCCATCTAAATTGACGACGAGGGCTATATATAGCCACAGTCACTGATAAATTTTATCAATGGATTTTATCGTGATATTTATTAAAGTCTCGATGATAACAAAATGGCACCTAAAAAATTAAAAAAAAATACTCTAAAGAAATCAATCAACAAGCAGAGGGTATGACCCTGTCTGATAACCACCATTGTAGGAGATGAAACCCAGTATCATAATGGATAAAAGAGAGAGTTGTCCGAATGTACATTTACGATTGCTCTTGAGCTTCACCTGAACCTCAGATTAAGGGGCTAAGTACTCTCGTGAAGACAAGCACCCTACCAAAAACTGAAGATAGAGTAGGTTCATCTGTGTTAGGTACCAGGGAATCCCACCCTAGTCACCTTGTGTTCGTCCCTAAAATATATGGCCACTATGGTTACCTCAAATCACAGACACTACCGGAGGGGACATAGTCGCATACAGTATGCTGTGTGGGAAAGATACCTGAGTCCTCGACTCAGCTCCGATATCCTTGATACATAGATACCCAAAGGAGATGTAAGCGAAGGAGGGGTACCTTCATATACAGTCTGATTTTTTCTCGTATTTAGCTCCGATTTTACTGGAGTGGTCTCGGATAGTATGAGTGCAGAAGGATTTCCCTCATTAATGACACTAGTTTTAGTGTATGATCTTGGGAAAACACATATTTCATTAAATTTGGAATTAAATAGTGGATCTAGAATTTCAAAATAACCAAAAATTTCAATTATAGTGATGTCCTTGTAATAAAATATTTCCAATTTTAATGAAATATGTGTTGGAAGTTAACTCACAACTTCCTAACTCAAGCTCCTAGCCTAAACTAATATGTGTTTACTAAAAAAAGAGTTGCTGATTGATTTTATTATGTAAATTTTGACTGTACTTTATTAAATTCTTTGGTGGGAGAGTTGACATATGAAGCTATGTGGGACTCTGATTCAAATCATGCAAAAACAATGCTTTAAATTTCACTTTCGATGAATAAGTTTCTTCTACAAGGGAGGAGTCATTTATACATTAATATATATACCATGCATCCAGTATAGTAAAACACAAACACAACCAACATAACTACAATGCTCTCTAACAACTTTTGAAACCAAATAAATGCAGATCTAATCAACTAAGCAAAAAACTGTAAAAAAAAAATTGTATTTTTTTATATAAAAAATGAACTTTAAGAAGTAAATCTATTTTCTTTAAAAGAAAAATTTGTTCAGGAGACAGATATCAATCAAACATGCACAGTTGTAGATTCTTGATCAATCTAAAAGCAAATTTCCCAACCCATGAGGTCCCAAAACTATCTGTTTATCAAGAAATGGTTGGGTAGTGCATTATAATAGAGGGTATAGAGAGTTAGTGACTATAGTAACACTCAGTGTGCAAGGCCACAATGCTTTATAAAGCAATGTTTAAACTAGTAGGGTGCATTAGTGAGGAATAGGCTTGAAAATCAGGTTATGGGGATGAGATCTAGGGTTGAGAATTGAGAGAAGGGCATTGTATAGTCTTGAGTGGTCTGAAAGGGGATCAAGAAGTACAGGAAGGCCTAGAAGAAAGAGAGATTTGGGAACTTTTTGGGAGAAAAATAGGAAATAAGTGTAGTCCCCAGTGGAGTCAACAATTCTGCTATAGGGATTAATGTGCGGGTATTTGGTGATGGAGATACCCTCAAGGATATTCTCGGGATCCTTGGCAGACAATCATATTAGCTACATCTAGCCCAAAGATACATGCACATATCCATAATAGTGAAATGAGAACCAAAGTAAGAAGAAGGATTGTTACCTCAGGTCCTGGTGTGGTGTTGTTCAAGAGCGCAAAGTAGCTGAGTGAAAGATCCCTCATCTAGCTCGAAGATCAATACCTGCACATAAACAAGATGAGGTGTAATATCACAACATATAACTTCAACAGTCAATACAATAATACATAGGGATATCTAACTGCATAGATCTAAGCCACTCATTATCATTAACATTGCATAAACGTGTAAATAAATCAAAATACCAATGCCATGGAGTGAAAAACACAATTGCAGGTCTATATTAATGATAGAAAAGAGTGATTACAACCATCTGTTGCATCAGCCTTCCTTACTCCTCCATCTCCTCCCTCTCTCTCTCTTCTTAACCTCTTGAAGAGCCAATTTCTAATACTAGCTTCGATAGTCAATAGGAAATCCTTTCAATAGTTTCAACCCCTTTCACAATGCCCCTAGCCTCAAATATATAGCATGATAGGATAAGCCTTGCCAAATCCTTCATGAGTTCCTTTGGGCAAAAGTAGATATGTTTCCATGCTTTAGGGCTCTTTCCTTGTTTGTAGACTCCATTAGGAATAGTAATTCCTACAAACAAGTTGAATCTCGATGTTTCCCTGCTCTTATGAGCTGACATAGGAGTGAATATAGGGATATTTCTTGATCAAATTTCTCCTTTGACCTTTAGAAACTCATTTAAGTTGACTAACGCTCTTCCCGAGGCAACAAACAGAGTTACCCTAGGGACTAACGCACCTGACGCATGGCTAGGAAGCTTTATAAAGTAGGTTTCTAGTTCTTGGAGAGTGTTAGCTTGAAAAATAGGCCTGTGAACTTGTTCAGTATTTCAATCATCTTTCCCTTCTCCTCTGAGCTAATGAGGAGGTCATTTTCCTGTGTAACATTCATTGCGGAAAAAGTACTAAGTTTTTGCAGGTTCTGAGAAGATAAATAGATGACCATAAGAAAAATAGTGTCTCTCAAAGACCACATTCCTTTCAAAAAGAACATGATCAAAGTAACAAGCATGAGCACATGATTTTGGATAAAGAATGTCAAATCAGATCTGTCACACCATTGAAAGCTTCTTAGATACCAGTTTTACTATCACATTCCTACTCATTCAGTTAATAAAATCTTCATTTCATTTCCCTTCATAGTCATTATATTCTCCTGCCTCACTTTCACTACCCTGTAACCTAGCAATAAAACCATTCATCTCCCCTACAAACCTGATTCATTTCATTTCCCTTTTTTATTTTGTCAAATAAACCTTGATCCACTGCAAAAAATTTCATCCATAGTTCTTCAAAAATTATTGTTTTTTTTGCTTGCGCTAGATGATGGAGGATTCATCAATGCCTCCCTTATAACAAGTCTTAGCCTATCAACATCAGCAAATTATCTAGGTTCAAGACTAGAGTCCTTATTAGTATCTTGAGGTTTGTATGCATTAATGATAAGTTCTCTCACTAACAATCATGGCAATACATCAATGTCCCTTGATCGTTAGATCTTGCAAGTGGCTTGACATTAGCTCATCTATTTTCACTTCGCAGGATGTACTTATGTACCTTGGCACTCATTGAGATTAATTGTGAGTTTGCGTCACATTGGTTAACAACATTCATTAATGGTCGGTAATCCAATGACTTCTCTTCATACTCGACATCAACACATTTATTTGCATGACTAGAATTGTACCATCAGGGTTTGTAATGATTGAATGCTACATCATTTCAACAGTTTGCAGTAGGAATCAATTTGTAAACATAGCAATAAAGATCATAATCTTGTTATAAACACAAAGAGAACAAAGAAGCAAATCAAATTCCTTTTCTTTAATACTCCATGATCCAACAACAACAGCCACACTCTTCAGTAAACACAACTTATCCACATTGAAGGTAAGTGATGGTATGTTGCTTTCTAATTTTTAGTCATCCAATTCCTTAAAATGCTAAAAAAGTAATTTTGAAAAATTCCTCACTCCCTTTCTCATATTGTTATAAACTGAAAAAAAACCTTTAGGTGGGAGGAAGGAACATCAATTCATATTCACATTTCATACATCATCACACATTTTCATTTCATTCAAACTCGCATATTCTTCCAAATCAACTATTGTTGTAGTATGATTCCAAAATATTATATTCTTTGCAAATTATCAATGTTTTCATGTACTTTCAGGCAACAAAAAATAAAAAAATTATTGTTACACAAGAACCAATGCTAAAAAAAATTGGTTATAACAGAAGAACAAACCATCAAAAATATATGTTGTAATCAAATTTATTACACTTTGCAAGATATAATATGATAATGCAAAGTTCATAGAGAATCAATACAAGCAAAAGCTCATAAAAAAACAAAGCATTTCAAAAAGATAAACTTATGGTTAAATGAATCGATGCAATAGTTGCATGAGGACATGAAACAACTTCAATTAGGCGGGTATGTAAGTCTCAAAAATGTCCTCCATCTTCATCTATATTTCCATCATTTCATAACCATTTAACCCTAATTTCATAATTATCTAGCCTAAAACCCTACATCAAGTAATCATCTTCATGATCATATGGGTTAGAATAATCATTTTCCAAAGTTATTTATTTTATATATGTGTGTGTGTGCGTGTGTTATAAGTTTTGTGGCATGTGTAGGCTTATTTGGAGGTTCTAGAAGGATCTTACTTGGCCTCCCAAGCACAAATTCGAATTTCAACTCAAGAGATGGACCATATTCCAAGGAGAAAGATCATGGAGATCTTTATGTGTCATGGAATTTGTATCTAGTATTTAGGGATAAGTTGAGACAAGTATGCATCTAGTAGATATTTAAGGGATTTACATTTATTGAGAAGATATCCCTAATTCATGTATAAATAAGAGGAGCATCCTTCAAAGGAAGCCAACAATTGTCAGTTACTTATTAGCATCAGATTTATGATTGTTCATTCAACATGAATAATATAATTTTCTTGCAACTATGAGTTATGAATGTTGCGTGATTCTTAAGGAGTGATAGTTTTTCATGTGTGCTTATTGAGGAATGGACAGATCCCCATCAACCACAATTCACATACATCTATAACATAGTTTAATTTATGTTATTTCCTTTCAGGAACGTGTGATTTACTTTCTACAAGTGTGTTTTGTTATGTGAAGATTGATTTCTTTTCAGTAGCTAGTTTTTATGTGAGGACTACTAGGACCTCCTAAGTCAAGAGCCTCTTCTGCATGAGCTAGACTGAACTGAAACAAGATTTAATTTCCTAGATTAAGTTTATGTGAAGATTGATTTCCTTTAAGTAGATAGCTTTTATGTCAAAAGGACAACCAGGACATCCTAAGTTAGGAGCCTCTTATCCATGAGCTAGACTAAACTGAAACAAGATTTACTTTCTTATATGCTTTCCTAGATTAAATTTATGTGAAGATTGATTTCCTTTTAGTAGCTAGTTTTTATGTGAGAAGGACAACCAGGATCTCCTGAGTTAGGAGACTCTATATGCTTTCTTTCATTTATAATCTTCCTTTCTTGCTTTCTTAGATGTTTGGAAATCTTACTATAGAAAGATTGTAGAAGGACCAAATAGGACTCTTGAACAAGAGACTCTTCTCTATCTTCTAAATTAAACTAATTCCATTGATCAACAATTTTTATGATTTCATAAAATAGATCTGAATCTTTTCTTTTCAAAATAGTTTGGATTTGTAATATGCATTTCCATTATTTTCATCTAAACAACTACTTCCTACACTAGTTTAATCTAAGGTTTCATATACTTTGGTTTTCTTCTAAGTTTACCAACCCGGATTAATAAATAAATGAATGCTCTACTTCACCTCAATAAATTAGACCAACACTTATCTCGAGCATATTTTTTCTTTGTTTCAAGCTTGTGTAAAAATGAAACCAAATCTAAGCATAGTTTTTCTTTGTTTCAAGCTTGTGTAAAACTGAAAACTAATCTCAAGCATAGTTTGTCTCTGTTTCAAGGTTGTGTAAAAATGAAACCAAATCCAAGCATAGTATTTTCTCATGTTTCAAGCTTGTGGAAAAATGAAACTATATCTAAGTATCCTCAAGCATAGTTTCCAATGTTTAAATATTGTTCAAAGATGAAACCATTCCCACTTTACCTCTCCTGATTTCCACTTTTAGCAGCTTGTTTTTTCCAGATGCACCTTGGTTTTTTCATTCCATCATCATAATCTCTTTGGTCGATCATACACCTTCACTTGGTTGTTTTACCCTTTCCTAGGGAACGTCTGTGATGAGTGGTGTTATTAGCCAGCCTCTTTACCTTTACATGTTTTGAGCAATTACATCATCACCGATACCATTTTCTATCCTTTTATACCACTCATTTCTCCAAGAGGAGTCCTCTTTCAACTCTTTTCAGACTCCAAAAATAGGAAAATATTGTCGAGCAGTTGTCTTTTCGAACTCATAAAATTAAATGAAAATACATCTAATCAATATAAGTTTAACAATTTTCTAGACTTACATAGGCTAGCTACGAAAAAGGAATACCTTAGTTGAACATGGCTAAGAGGTTCTCTTCAGTATTGTTTTCTACCTTTTCGAACTTAAGAGACTATCTACGAAAAGGGGTATCTGTATTTGTATTTTTCTCTTTTTTCAATCTCTGTAAACATGAAAAAGATGTCAAGTTACCTCTCTGTTGGATTCGCAAAACTAAAACAACAAAGGACTTGTCACCATGATGAGACTGAGCTACTCCTTCCTAGGGCTCGTTATAAATACTATGATAGATTCATCCAAAGGATGAGCTTATATGACAAGCATATGGTATCCTCTTCAAGCTTGAGATTAAAAATAAAGAGGTACTCACTAGAAATAGTAGGGGGAATGGAAAGAAACATATATATTGTATTTTGTATGAAAGGCAATATGTCTCTCTTGAACATGACACTTATCTGTATGTCATGTTGGGTTTGGGGCATCCTCACTTTGTCACATGGATTACTAGGTTTGGGAAATCCATTTTCCTCTAATTTGATTATATCCTATTGTCACCATGACCTCTGATCCTATTTTGATTCAAATGCTGCCAAATTTTGGAGTTGTCTCACTGATATGTTCAAGAGAATTCCCATCTACAAATTCAAACCACTTATACCATGTTTGACTTTTTCTACAAAAATCCTGAATCATTCTTTCCAACTCTTCAAATTCATATGTTTCATGTAGATGATGTGGGAAAAATTATGGCCCTCCTTCGACAGATCGCTTCCTATCGACTCCAGCTCTTTATCTAAGAAGATGATATAGAAACTCCCTTTCAGTACCTTGGAGCTTGCATGCCTCAATGATAGATTCTTCACATTCAATGATAGGTTCACATCACTGGCCTTTGATCGAATGATTCTCTGAGTATTCAACTTCATCTTCATCATTCACACTCATGGATTGTGTTGTTGTACCTTGAGATTCATCGTAATCATTGGTGGTTTCTCTCATGCTTCTTAATGATTTACATCATTGACTGGTAATCAGGTGGTTTCTACTATGTTTGACTCAGACACATCTATTGACATGGTGGGATTCATACTTTGGTTGGATCGAGATAAAGATGAAGACCTTGGGTTTCATTTGATAAATCCAAGCTTCGTGGAGTTATTAAGTATTCATGATTGTAAACATGATCCCTTCTATACAGATGGCTATGTCCATACCAATATGGATCCATGTATTGTTATATGCTTACACTTTATGCATACTTACACCAGAGGTATTAGATATATTGTATTATGTGTGATTTGCAAGTCTCCTGATAGTGGTTTTTTAAGTCCTTTCCTTTTCTTGTAAAGCACCTCAACCATCACTTCTCATTCTGACTTCATGCTTTAGGGGGCATCTGTTATAACGTATTTTTTCACACTCACACTCTTGTATTCTGAAGTGTCACACTTTGTGTCGTCAATATTGCAAGTGTCACAAAGTGATAAAAGTCATCACAAACAATGTATTCACCATGAACCATGCTTGTATCAGAAGAACATCCTTATAGAAAAGGAGAAAAACTTGCCTTGGAAGAATTCTGAAGAACTTGTCAAAAAAACCTTTTTTGTAAGCCCAATGCAACTTTTATCAAGAAAATGTGTGTTGGTAACCTCTGGAATTACACATACCTACCACTACCAGCGTGACTTTTATCAGGAAAATCCGTACTGGTCCCCTTTGGGTATTTTTTCCCAAAATGAAGGAGAATCTTCTCTTACTAGAAAGATCGAGAACAATGACATGGTTTCAGGGTTATGAATATTGGAATGAGACATACCATTCCTGGCCCTTGATCCTATTTCCATGGATATCTCCCTTGAGATGTGGAACTCCTCTCTCTTTTCATGGATACTCAACTCCCTCTCCTTCGCTATAAATGAATTTACCATCATCCATTAATGATTGGTTGTTTGTTGGTTGGTTTCCATCCTAGTGCTGAATTGTGCCCAAATGTTGCCCATTTGCGAAGGAGAAAAGGTGTTTGAAGGCTAAGGCTTAGACTTGGAATCTCACTTGAAGGAGGCTTATAACATCAAGTCTTCATTGGTTTTAATGCTCCCTTTTTCATCGATTAATAATATAATATATGTTTTCTTTTCATAAATGTTTCAATTATTATCCATTTACTGTAATGCTCCTTGATCTGTTACATAATTTGTAGTAGAAAATGTTATGCTTTTCATAGTTTTGTTGTCTCCACTTGATATTTCTTGCAATAACTCATCTACTCCAACGAAGAGGAGATCATGATCTTGGAAGCCAAAGAGTCAAGGTCGACATCAATGGTATTAGAATAAGAGAGAGGTAGGAGATTTGTCCTCCTTTGTGTTTTCTAGTATGACTTACGAAAGATTTCATGTAATTTTCTTTTGTACTTGCTAGATCCTCCCATAGGATTAGAGGGATCATTTTTGTCCGCAGAAAGGATTGCCTCCGCAACATGGTTAATGTTCCCTTTAATCCTAATGTGGGAAACAATCAACAACAAAAAAAATTGTTAGATATTGTGTATGAGAATAATTATTAAAACAACTTAACATCCTTATTCTCAAGCTATAACTGAGCCTTGTGAAGATTTTATAGTAGGGTATTGGGGTCACATCCTGAAATTACTAGTGACACTTCCGAAAAAAAAAACAACGAAGGTATGGAGAGTCTTATAATGGGGGTATTGGGGCTACATCCAAAAATAGTTGGCAACGCTTCCAGTAGCCTAACCAAAATCACTTTAGGTGGAGTTCTCATGTACCCACTACCTATAGATAATGATGCCCTAATATTTGGCCACTAAGTTACCTACATCCAATGGAAATGAGTGAATCTTAGGTTATGAGTGCCAAATTTGGATCTAGAACCCCTTCCAAGTGTCGAGAGACAACAAGGGGGGCCATGATAATATCTCTTCTAAGCCTTGCCCCCATTATGAGTTTCTTCTCATTACCATTTTTATCACTGGATGGTGTAGGATTTGAAAGCATCCTAAAAGACAACTTCTATTTTTTTGAATCAAAAAAACCATTTTTACTTATGGGATGCCTACCCCCATGGTTATACCCTAAACTATTAAATTATTTTGTGGTCCCTGTGGGTAATTTAGTTGGTTCAAGTTAGGATTTCTTTTAAAAGAGTCTTTGTTTTTCTTAAGGTGTTCCAAAATGTAAAATCGAAATAAAATAAGTAAAAATATTCCCAAAGAGGATACCCTTTGCACAAAGTTTAAGTGAATTTAGTGTGTATAGTGGTAGTGTGTACAAGGTGAATAGTGGACCTACAAAGTGTTTGAATTTCAAGTATGTGGATATGTGGTGATCCTTTACAATTCCCCTAATTACACTATGTGATGTTTGTTCCTTTCTACAAAGAAAAAATATGTGGATAATGGGCCACTTACTTTTCCTAATTATTCTATGTGACCATATAGGGAGATGGAAAAGTAGTGCTTTGGAAATCATTGTAATGCGATTACCAACTAAATTGAATTAATTAACTTGAAAATAAAATTTCCCAATACTTACCTTTTAATATGTATTTTCTTAATATTTACTCAACTTAGACATGTTGATGTGTCGAACAAATTGGATTCACATGAAACTGTTATAGATTAAGAATATGAACAAATAAATTTCATCAAACAAAGCCATTCAAATAGCTCAAATTTGTTTTTTATGCATACATCATGATTTATCTTCAAGGGATGCCATAATTGAGAACACCCAATAGAGGAGCACACACATGGATAGAATGAGTGTCGTATCATTCAAGATATGGGTTTAATGCATTTCCTTATAGCTAACATCCAATATATGTTTTGATACCTTTCTTTATAACTATCATCCAAATATTTTTTTAAATGAATTGTCTACTATGGATTGACATATTTGGTGAGTGGAAAAATATAATATTTCAAGAAAAATTATCAATTATCTTGGATAAAAACTTATGTCCAAAGTTTTCAAACATTTTTATGAAAGGATAAAAAATATTTTATAAAATGTTATTAGAGACTAAAAGTATATTAAAAGGATTAAATTCTTATAATTTGTACGGTTAATTTTCCGTCAAAATTTGAAATGTTTCTGTAATGATGAAAACATTGTTCAATAATATTTTTTATTGTATGTCATTCGAATTATCATCATGAAAAGTGTATCATAATTTTAGTTTGGTTATAAAGTTTGTTTGAAAGTTATAAAATGTTTACTTAGTATTTGTTTGTAATCCAAATTTATGTAAAGGATAAGAAATTTGCAAACTATTTGAAGGTACGCAATTTGTAAAATAGTTGCAAAGTCAATATACCTATTTTCTAAGTAATATAGTCCCACAAGAAATAATATCTCTTCACTCTCCCCCCAACACATGTTTAAGAAAAAAAAAAACTTAACCATTTAGGCATAGGATTGAAGAATGTTTGATAAAGGTGATATATTGTTCTATAACCCCAAAATTTTAGGATTGAATAGGTTTGAAGTTTTTTTCAGTTTCACAACAAGTCACATTTACCAAATGAAGCATTTCACCTTTTTCAAAAATAGTTCTTCTTAGCAACAATTTTTCCTTTCTTCAAAAGACTATGTAATCCCAAACTAAAAGTGACACCTATGACAAGGATGGTATTATATTGTTGTTAACATATCTCATTCACTAAGAATTTCAATTAAAATACAATGACAAGTAAAAGGGATTCTGAGAAGAAAATGAAATACAAAAGTGATTTAAAAGTAATAGGTGTTAGGAATAAAATTAGAAGAATTGGAGAGTAAATAAAAACATAAACAAGCCAAAGGGAGTGGCTCAAAAATTTGAAGAGGATGAAGATACCAAAGTTGATGAAGAAGATATTGTATAATAGTTTGCAAGGTCATTGAATTAAAGACTAATAAAAAAAATTTATTCATATATAGGAAGTCTAAATACATATTGAGGGAATTATTACTAACATAATGATATGGAAAATATTTTGAATCTGAGAGAATCAGAGATTCTTAAAAAATCAAACTAGTGATTACCATATTGAAGGGCCAAGTTGATTTCTTGAGAGAACAAAAAAATCTATATCTATATTTATCCAATTTATTCATAAGATAATTTGTGACTAAAAAAAATATAATACATAAATACACACTCCTTATAACAAGGAACCTATTCAACTATCTTTTAAGTATGTTAACATTTGAAAATCACTATTCAAGATCAAATTAGTTGGAAAACATTTCTTCATTAGAAGCACCATATCATTTAGGATTTAAAAATGTGTAACTAAAACTACCACAAAACACTAATTACAAGGGATTTATTAAAGGAATAACTTATCATAGCTATAGAGAATTTCACAATTCCAAACAAAAAGTGGAAGAAGTGTGGGATGAGAAGTATGAGAAGACCAATGAAATTGTAGTTAAGAAAAAAAAAGGAAATGAAGAGGTAGAGATTTTAGTAGATTTAGAGAAAAAGGAATATGCTTCAAGGTATTATCAACAATTAATTTACATTGTTACCATTTGTGGTGAAGAGGGGCACAAGTGATTTGAGTTTTTTTTTGGGAGAATGTACATGGAAAATTAACATAGAAATCAAGTAGGTCACAAGGAGGGGTAAAAGGATTTAAGAAAAAACTATATGTTTCTACAATAAACCCCTTTTATGCACACAAAGAATCATATCCAATTTATTTTATGTTTTCAATTCTTTTCATCAAATCTTGACAAAGTTTTATAACCTCTTTTTTACTTTTGAAGAATACTTTGCAATATATTTCACAATTACATGTTGAGAAACAACAAGACAAAAATCAACATTAGATTGCCATAGCCTAAGAATATTAACATTAAAAACATTTATCATATCATTAATACATGCATGCTAATTTATTTATTTTGCATTTATTTTATATGAATTTAATATTGATTAATCATGAGCCTTTCATGGAGCATTGTAGTGATATGAAATAATAGACTCTTTTTTGTGCAAGAGTGAATATACACTACACTTTTTATGTCTTTAAAAACCATGCTATCTAACAAATTCTCATAACCTTCATGAGGATTGAAAGAAGAAACGTGTGAGCTTTTCAAATGTAAGGATCATCATTTAGGATTGAAGGAACCATTATGTTATGATGATGGATGTCATGAATATGTAGTGTTGTTATATGTTTAACAAAGAATGTCTTCTCAACATGCACATTGGAAGGAGGGATACTCTTGCTCCTTCTAGATCTTGACACCTTCTCTCTCTTTTAACTCCTAAAGGATATTGAGCTTCAATCAAACTAAATTTCATAGGTTTTGGAGCACTTATGTGACAACCCTTTTTGCTAATCCATATTATAAATATTTCCATGAATTGTAATTCATGTAAATAATATGTGTAAATGTAACATTTTTCTTTGGATAAATAATGTCCTTAGTTTTTATGGGTTACCCTCAACCATTACAAATATAATTTGGTTCACAATTTGCATGAATTCCTGTGGTTTCTGATTTGTAATGAACCATTAATCACACGAAGTGATTTTCCTTTAGTTGTTGTTGCATATCAATTTTTAACTACATGGTATTACATTCACTTCTTATTTTATCTTAGTTCTATTGTTTCATTCTCCATTTTTTTATTGTCTTGAATCATATTTCCTAATACAAACAATATGGAGCAGTTAATATAAAAAGTGAGACAAAGAATTACCTGTATTTTCATGAATTTATTGAATTGCATAATCTTCTTGCTCTCTCAATCTCTATCGTCTTTTCCTCATCCTTTCTCTAGTTTTTTCTTGCACTCTGTTTGTGCTTGGAACTTACTCTCCTTTTTGAGATCAAATTCTCCAATTTCACATGTTTTTTTGTCAATTTGTGTGTAATTTCCATGTTGTTTCATTTTTCCATGAATGAACTTTCTTCATTATGTTTCTATGAATGAATATTCAACTCTATTTTGTCTTGTTTTTTTTGGGTGGAAGTAGGATCTCGATCAAGCAATTGCTCAATCAAACTCATAGATCCATAGAATCATAATAAATGCCATGGATATATTTGGGTGTTCCTTGGTGGTGAGTTATGGTTTAAAGGGATCAATTGAGCCTTTTTTTTAACTATGTCAAGAACTTAATCAAGGGTTTCTTCAACCCTTGATCAAGCTATTTAAAGTTTAACCTTAAGTGTTTGATCAAGCTTTTTAAGTGCTTGATGGAGTTATTAAGGGCCTAAACCATAGTGCTTTAGTTCCCCTTCTGCAAATTTCTCTACAACACCATTTTATCGCCTGGTGGACTTAAGGTAGTATTTTTCCTTAGGTGGTGGAGTTGATTGTGTTGGATTTGTGAAGAAACCCTCTATCCAATGGCATGTGATTTTGACATTTTTGAATTCATATGATATTTTTCCTCTAATTTCTTTTAAACACTATAATTGAAATTTTTTTCGACAGTTTCAAAGGGGCTTAGTGAAAAAATAATAACGTAAAGCATACGAAAACGAAAAAAAATAAAAAAATACGATCATCTTCATTTAGGAGTCCTCTTCAAAAGGGTCCTCTTGTTTTTTTAATTTATTTAAATAGTAGAAAAAATATATATGTGGAAACATGTGTCTGAAAATGCAATTCAAATATTAGTTCATAAACTTTGAAAATTAATAAAAATATAACTTTTCATAAAAAAATAAAGTTTTAATACACATAACTTAGTTCTATTTTTGTAGATAATTCTCATATACAGATATATATTAAAAATTATACTTTCTAGAGTAAGTTATTACACATGAACACACATGTAACAACCCTCGTTAAAAATCCATGTTAAAATATATAAGGCCATAGTCATAGGACACATATTCCAAGATGAATGGCGGGGGAAAACATCCTAGTGGGTATTCATTTCAGTTATTATGGCTAAGGAAATTGGCAAAGGAAATGAAAAAGGATTTGGAAAGGCATGAGGAATTTATTGGCATTTTATGTATGAAAATAATGGAAATTAGAAGAAAAGGGAGGTGAAAGGTCACAGCTTACATGTGAGGAGGAAAATGAAGGAAAATAATGGAAAATGAAGAAAATAGAGGCTTCAGTAATAAAAAGGCTTCTGCAGATTAGTGGGTAAGCTTGGTTAGTTCAGTTTTGGAGCTCTCTCTCTATTCTCTCTCACTCTCTCATACTCTTGGACACATAGAGTTTCTTGGAGCACTATTGGAGGGTTTGTCATACTTGAAGTCTTGGAGTAAGAAGACAAAGGAAGAGAAGGAAAGTGCAAGAGGACATCAATATCAGAAGCTACAATTGGTTATTCTTTCACGTACCGAGTTGCATGTATGTTTTCCTCACTAGTTTTGGCATGCATGGCATATGCATGTGGTTTATTGGTCGTGGTTTGTCATTGGAATGGAGGATAGTTGGAATTAATGGTGGATTTGCCTAGCCTTTCCATTTCGTGGATAGACATGATGATTGTGGATTTATTTCTTTGTTTTTTTTTGTTGGTTCTCATGTTTCCTTAGCTTGGGTTGAGTCACTAGTTCCTAGAACCTTGGTTGGAAAAATTGTCCAGAGCCCTATATTAGCTCCGGTTGAGTTACTAGTCCTGGATCCTTTTTTGGACAATCGCTCTAGAGCCCTAGGTGGGTTGAGTTACTAGTCCTAGAGCCCTAGTTGGAAAAAATGCTATGGAGACCTGGAAGTCTTGGATAAAGACCAATTTGATGATGGTTTTGTGATGTTCGACGGTGATGTGGAATCATTGTTTGATGGGTTGAGGTGGTTGGCCTATGGAATCCCTAGATGGTTTTGGCTTGATGTTTTTAATGAGATTCCACATTAATGCTTGGAGTATTGCATGAGGGAACTAGTTGAAGAGAGTTTTGGCTCAACCATGTCTACGTTGGGTGGTTCATGGAAGTCCCACAACTAGTTGGCCTTATCATCAATAATATGAATTTATTTCTCCTTGTATTTCTATGAGTATTATATTGGTTTATATGTGGGTTATATGGCTGTGATTTCCTTTATATTTTTGTTTCTATTATGCTAGTTATGTATATGTTTTATGAAAGTAGATATGTATGGCTCTCAGCATGCTTTTACTTGTACATGAATGAAAAATGTATCTATGGCCTAATGGATGAAATGGAAGCTAATGTGTTGAGGCATTAATTCCTCTTAGCAATTGTAAGCTAAGCATGAGATCCTTATGCTCAAATATGTTATTTACACCTGTAGATTACATATTCGTGATATGTTTGATGAAATGCCTGTCATGGCTAGTAGGGGTACAATCAAGGTATTATTCAAGTATATGCATTTGTACTATCGTTTCCCTCTTATCTTATTATTTTGAAGGTGTTATTCAATTTTGGGTAGTGACCTCGGCTTTGGGCCCAAAAAAGTGCCTCAAATCCTAGGGACGCTAGCACAACACTGAGAAAAATAGTTCCTGGACACTGTCATGCCTTGTCATGAGAGTGTCCAAAGACTCCTAGACGCTAGTAGGCCTATAGCATTGGAGCGTCCAGAGATCAAGACGTCTAAAACCTTAGCGAGACCTAGGGGTTAATTACCAGAAGTGTTTGGATGGTTCTCAGGGGTCTTGTAGCTAATGTGGAAGGTTTGTATGATGTGATTCCATCGATTTTGTTTCCTTAAGGTCACATAGGAGATTGAATCATATCATAGTAGCCTCTTGTCACATGTTTACTCTGGTTGGTCAGCTACTTGGGTAGATGTGGGAGTAGGCTGTTATAGAGTGGTATGAGAGCATGGTTCACCCCTCGGACTAGATGGTCTATGTGTTGGTCATGCATTCATGTCAGTTGAATATGTTTCCTTATGCTTGTATTCCATGTGCTTGTTGCATTTGCATGGTGTTGATCATTGTTGTAGTGATGTCATCATGTGAAGGTTGATGGTGTGTTGTGGAATGTGTCATCATGAGTGTATGGTTGTATATGAATTTTTTAGGCATGGTATTGTCTATATGTTATTGTGCATGCATTTTCATGGTGAAGGTTGCTGTGAATAAAGTCATTGTATGAAATTAGGTCATGATGATGCTATTGGTATGTTATGATTTTAATGTGTTGATTGAAATGAAGAAAGAGATGCAAATCATTAGAGTGAGGTTGTAACACTAGACATTGAGGTAAGAGAAGATCGTCATACATGTATTGTATGTTTAGTATGCAGGTATGTTAGTTCATGGATTTTTATGTGCATTAGGGTCATATAAATGTTTGTCATTTTATTGATTGTTGTGGTTACATGCATGGTAGATGCTAGTTAATCAATGTGGTTGTATAATCATGAATGGCAGTAACTTGTTGTTATATTAATTGTTGTTATTGTTTTACATTATTTAAATTGATGATTATGTTATATGTTGCATATGAGTATGTTATAGCTTAACTTGTTGTTGCTATATGATAGTTAGCTTGATGATTAGATTATAGGTTGTTGATGAGCATGATATATATTTTGTTGTTCTACACTAGTAACTTGATGATTAGGTTTATTACATTAAGATCTTGAAGTTATGTGTATCATACTAATTTGGATTGGTATATGCAAACGGTTAGAGTTATGACATTCATGAATGAGTTAATATGTTGTGATATTATGTCATGCTAATCTAGACTGGTGGTGCATATGTGATTACTATATATGAATGATAATTGTTTATGAATTTGTGAGGTGAACATGTTATTTAGTGATTGTTATGGATATCATGATCTTATTTGTGTTTGAGTTGATGTGTTGTGAAGTTATATCATGCTAACTAGATTGATTGTGTAGACAAGATAGCCTCCCTTGAGATACATTAAGGTATGAGCTTTCTTGTGACATCTATTTTGTGCCAGAGTGTTTGATTTGTCATCTATTTGGTGTTTGAGATTTGGTGTCTATTATGTGATCTATCTGTTATTGAATGTTTGATTAATCGCATGATATGGGTATGTATTTAAATGATCTTGTTTTAAGATGACTGTACTAATGCATATGTGTTGAGGTAGTTGATATGTACTTGAGTGTAGTAGGTGACAGTGGTAGCATTATGTATAATGACTAAGGATGATGACGTGATTGTGAGTCTTGGAAAAGGTTAATTTCAAACTGATAGATATGATTGTCTTTCTATTTGGAACATGTGGTTGACATGTGTGAGCATTTGCATGAAACATGCTTAGTATTAGTGTTACAAGGTAGCAATTGATGTGTTTATATAACTAAAAGTTGGGTGATGTGACAGTACATAGTAAACCTCAATTGCAACAAGGTGAAAAGGTAAAAGAAAGGAAATGGGCAATAATTCCTTTGGTTATGTTTGGGAACCCTGATTCCAAATGAATGAGTGTTTCACATACATGAAGCCTTCTTAACCTTAATCCTATTTGACACTATATGGATATGTGCTAGATTCATGAACATATTTTTGACAAGTATATATTAGCTAGTATCTAGTGATAGGTGGATATGTCAAGGGAATTGGAGTCCCTTGAGAGATGGCATGGATGTGCTCAGTTGCAAGCAACGTGTTATAGAACTGATATGAAATTATAAGACAATGCAAATAAACCCCAGAAATAATAAGATTTGAATATAGATAGAAATACTTCTTTATTGATATCAAACCCTTAAGGTAGGGCAACACCATACATTCACTCCTTAAGGAAGGAGTACACTCCACAAGCCATATGCTTGTTCATACAATATTCCTTGACATCTCTCCATGTGGAGTCTCTAGCCTCTATATAGGCCTCATACATACAATACCATGGGTCATTACCAATGTTCCCTCATACCATTGAACTAATACCATGGGCCCATTACATTATTACTAACTACTTGTGGTCCCTTACATGATATGGGTTAACCACTTCATTTATTACTATGGCCCATCCCATTATTACATTATTACCTTGGGTACCTCCCTTCGTACCCCATATTAACCCCCCCTAGGTATATAACATAAACATCAACATAAAACCATCATGATCCGTGATGACCCTATCAAATAACAACGTACATACATACATATATGCATTTAAACATTAGCATAAAGCAATAATGATCACAACATAATTACTAGATATCAAGGTCAAGGTTAGGAGAACTTCTTTTATCTACACACACAATGCATAACTTTGAGAAAAATCGTTCCCAACATATCCAAGGCATTTGATGCCTCAGATCCATTTATTTCAACTTTCCTATTACCATTCTCATGATTGTACTGCCACTGTCCACTCACACCAATGGACCAAACCAACCCCACCAATGGTCATAATCTTACCTTCAACTTCCTTACTAATGCACCGAGCTTCATCCACATCTTACATTACATGCTAGGTTTCATTCATCTCTCCTTGAGATCCGTTAACTTTCCTCTTTCCCAACCAATTCCTGAGACTCTCAAAACAATAAAGGAAAAACCGATAAGCAAACAAGAAGAAAACAATGGAAAACCAACAACAATATGACACCAGAAACAAAGTGGCATGGCCATGCACAAGACATAAAAAAACCACAATCAAGCACAACAAATGACCAAAAGACCAAAAGAATAAGACTAACAGTAGATTCCATGACTCAATCTCCACGGTTCCCCATGCTTCCAGAGGAAAGCGCAACCCGAGCTTTCCCAAATATTTCATGGTAGTATCTTTTCCATGCAATCCCTTGCATCATACTACCATAAACACATAACTATCAATGCATAAATAAACATACAAATACACTAGTTATCTTACCTTGTTGTGCCAAGCACGTTGTGTTATAAATCTGATCCAAAAATATATGACAATATAAACAAACCCAAGAATAACAAGATCGAAATAGATCGAAATTATTCTTTATTGATATCAAACCCTTAAGATAGGGAAACACCATACATTCACTCCACAAGCCATATGCCTGTTCATACAATATTCCTTGACATCTTTCCATGTGGAGTCTCTAACCTCTATATAGGCCTCATACATACAATACCATGGGTCATTACCATGGTTCCCTCATACCATCGAACTAATACCATGGGCCCATTACATTATTACTGACTGCTTGTGGTCCCTTACATGATATGGGTTAACCATCTTATTTATTACTATGGCCCATCCCATTATTACATTATTACCTTGGGTACCTCCCTTTGTACCCCATATTAACCCCCCCTAGGTATATAACATTCCAACCCCCTTAGCATGTTTTGTCCTCGAAACATGAGAAGAACACAAATAATAAGATATACTCAAAAGAGTAGTCCACTGGTACCATGCACATGCATCTAGCCATCCAAGAGAAAGGTGAACCATCGATCTCACTGGTGCCTCACTCGCTTGAGATGGAAGTTTACTGTGGCATCTCTTCTGTGTTGATGTGTAGTAGGTGGATCTTCGCTCCACTCGATCTGTCATGCGGGGGTTGTTGTCCTTGTGGCTAATTGGTTGCCATCTTATTGGTTTTTGTCTTGCAGGGTGATGTGGGTGATGATATGTTGAAGTTTTAACCCAGTGTGTCTTTTTCTTTAATTCACCCTTTACTAGAGCCTGACTGTTATTTGATGCATGTTGGGGTGCTTGTTGTGGTGTCTTATTTTCCAATATTACTTCAACCACTGAGCCCTCATCTGATGTATCAGCACCTGTAATCTTTTGTGCTTCAGCTTCTATTTGTGTTTGATTGTCAATCATCATTGGCTCATCATATGATATGTCAGTCCCTGGAACATCTTCTGCTTCAGCCTCCATGTACTCTACATGTTTATTGATGAAAATATCCTGTAATATAACTTTCTTCTTTTTATACCAGAGCTTCAGGAATTTCTTCTGAACATTAATATTGATAGTACCCATAGATTCCATCCAAGGATATCCCAAAACAACATCCATATTATCCATCTCTGAAGTATAAAAATCGCCATGCAACACATAATCATCCATATAAATCTTCAAATCTTTATAAACTTGCACAACATGTGTGTTTTCAATGTGTTTTGGTGGTACTTGTAATTTTTTTGCCAAGTTGACATTTATGAGATTTTTCTTGCAACTCGGATTTATAGACACAATGATTTTCTCCTTCTGAATCAATCCATGAACCTGCAATAAGGATATACCAATAGGAAATAACCCCACATGTTTTCCCTTATCTTGTTTTCTAGCCTGAGACAATTTGTCCATAAGGAGTTTTTCCATTTCTTCATTCGAGAATTTGGAGAAGCTAATGATGTCCAGTGAGTTCCACCATATGGCAGCCTCTTCTTTCAAACCAATTGGTACCATAAACTTCCATCCCTCCCCAAATATGTTCTTTATATTTTGTATGAATTCTTCAATATTAGGGCTATCATCTTTTCCAGTAAAATTTTCCATGAAGAGGGTTTTAGAAAAATTCACTTACTTGGCGAAAATTTGAAAGGGCCACAATTCCATCAATATTGCTCAAAATCTCTATTATGACATGTTTTTGGAAATGGAACAACCATTCTGCATCTGCCCATGTGATAGAAATCTTGATCCAGGCACTGGAATTTTAGATCTGCGTTGCAACTCTCCCATCGTCACCAAAATTTCTGAAAAAGAGCTGATTTTAAATCAGCGATATCTCCCTCGGACTTCGATTCAACTGATTGTTTTTTTGAAATTGGGTATTTTTTCACAAAGAATCCAGATCTGCAATTAGATTTTGCAGATCTTGCACTAAGATTCCCAGATTTGTGCCGCAAACTCGCTGCCCCAAAAAATTGTCTTCAACCCCACTGATTTTTGAATCAGCGATATCTCCTTCATCCGAACTCCGATTCAACCGATTTTTTTTTTAATCGGCTATTTTTCCACATAGAAACCAGATATGTAATTAGATTTTGTAGATATTGCACCAAAACATACAGATCTGATCTGCAAACTCACCGCCCCTAAAATCCTACAAAAAAAAAAAAAATCTCCACTTTTTTGCCCAAGAAAGTGCTCTGATACCACTTGTTAAAGATCTGATCCAAAAATATATGACAATATAAAGGGCAACAACATACATTCACTCTTTAAGGAAGGAGAACACTCCACAAGCCATATGCCTGTTCATACAATATTCCTTGACATCTCTCCATGTGGAGTCTCTAGCCTCTATATAGGCCTCATACATACAATACCATGCATCATTACCACGGTTTCCTCATACCATCAACTAATACCATGGGCCCCTTACATTATTATTAACTACTTGTGGTCCCTTACATGATATGGGTTAACCACCTTATTTATTACTATGGCCCATCCCATTATTACATTATTACCTTGGGTACCTTCCTTTGTACCCCATATTAACCCCCCTAGGTATATAACAGTTTATATGTATATATGTCATCTCTGACAGGGTCGTCATGGATCCTGATTGTTTATATGCTAATGTTTATATGTATATATGTCATCTCTGACAGGGTCATCATGGATCCTGATTGTTTATATGCTAATGTTTATATGTATATATGTATATATGTATGTATGCATATCGTTGTCTAATAGAGTTATCAGGGATCATTCTTGTGGAGGAATGATTGGTTATGTAGGTGAATGGTATGAAGAGGTTCCTGGTTTATGAGGAATCAAGTTGGAAGAGTAGTCATGACAAATATATGAGGTCAGTATCATGTGGATATGAATTGATATTGTATGCTTGTATTATTTCTATGTTTATGTTATGATAGATATCACTAAAGGATACATCAGCATAATGAAAACAATTTGCTTTTCGCAACACTAAGATAAGCATGGATGGCAGAGAGACACGGAAAGAAAGGTTGCTTGGTAGAGATAATGTGGTTTCCAATGTGTGGTACTATTGTTGTGCATATGTTGTATATGTTGTACATGTTGCATATTTGATGTTGTGCGCATGCGGTGTAGTGTATATATTTTGTGTGTACATGTTGTTTATGAAATGTTATGTATAGGGTGGTATAGATAGTTTTTTTCAAATATTGTGTATGTAGTGTCGGGTATATATGGTGCTATCTACATGTAGAATATGACGTGCTATGTACATATTGTAATAAGTGCACGGTGGACAAGCAATGTTGTGTGCATGTTGGATATGCAGTGTTGTGTACATGTTCTTTATACAATTCTATGTACATATGGTGTTGTGTGCATGTTGTACAAGTGGTACTATGTACATATGGTGTTGTGTGCATGATTGTAAAAGCAGTGTTGTGACCATGTGGTGTCATGTACATGTTGTACTTAAGGTGTTGTGTGCATATTGTACATATGGTGATGTATACATGTGGTATCATGTACATGTCATTCATGTGGTGCTATGTACATTTGGCATTGTTTACACATTGTACAGCTGGTACATTGTACATGTGGCATTGTTTACATGTTGTGTAGGTGGTGTTGTGTACATGTTATGATGTGTACACATTGTGCAGGTGGTGTTGTGTATAAGTGGTACTATGTACGTGTTGTACATTTGGTATTATGTGCATGTTGTACATGTTGTGTTGTGCACATGCATACTATGTGCGTGCATTGTGTAGTCAGGGTATCCTGACATGTGTATTCATTGTGTCATACTTTGTGTACATATATGTATTGTGTTGTACACCGGGTGTAGGTGTGTGTATTGTGTTGTGGTGTACACTAGATGAAGGAGTATGTATTGTGTTTTTTTGTACACTCGGTGTAGGTGTAGGTGTCGTATGTCAGGTGTAGGTGCATGTATTTCATGGTGTTTTATGTCATGTGTGGTTGTATGTGTGTGATGCACACTATGTGTATGTGCACATTGTTGAGGAGAAGGCATTAGCTATTCTCTGGTGTGGCAATTGATCTGGTGTGCATATAGAATAAGGAGAAAGGTAGAAGTTAAGGATTTATTAAAGGATAAGTATCAATATCTTATTTCAGTTTTATTATACATGTGATCTATGATTCTAACTTGTGATGGTTACATGTGATTTATGATTATGCTTTATGAGGATTTCATGCGATTCTTGGTTTTAATTTATGACAGTTGAGTTTGAGCTAACTAGATGTAATATGTTTATTCGTGATGATTTTGTCAAGATCTAGCTTGACTTGTTGTGACAGGAATCGAATAGAATTGCAAGTATACCTTATTAATGGGCCACCAATGATGTATGAGGTGAATTTATTTCAATTTATTTTGAATCTGGAGGAAATTATGTGCTTGGTACAGGAAAGCATGAATGGCCAGCTGGGTGGTTGAAACTGACAACAAACATTAGTAGTGTCAGTGAAATGAATTGGAACAGTTAGTAGTATGTTGGTAAAGTATTCAAGAGTAAGGACATTATGGGACATTGTTAACCAATAGTGTCCATTGATTGCCATGAGCATACTATGACTAGTATGATGGTTTGAGGTAGGGATATGCCTTTGTTCTTATATCTTTTGATGCGATGAAGCCTTGCCAAAGGACGGACTACAAGGGATGGGGTGCCAGCGAAACTTGGAAGGTGTGTGACTACACGGAAGGGGGTGACCAAATTTCTCGAGGGATTGTGTAGTAAACAAGGGAAGGCTAGGGATGGATTTGTTTTGGTCATTATCATTTCGAGATGCAATCACATGCACATTGGGAGTGTTCCTCGGAAAAATGAGCCAGTAAATATTCACTAAGAGGACAAGTAGTGTAGTATTGTAGCACTGAACATTGGATGTAGCTTTGACTTTGGCAGTGGATTCTGGACTTCCTGGGAAGGAGTTGAATCCTGGTACTACTTTTAAGGGTGGAGGTGTGAGCCTCTGGATTCCCTTATTACAGATGAAGGAATTATATCCTTTTTATTTGTTGGTTAAACAAATGTACATGTGTATATGTGTATATTATTGTAAATATTATATTGAGTTGGATTTATAAAGCTCCATAGATAGTATGATTATTTGTTGGGTGAAGAAAATGCGTATGTGTATATATGTGGTTATTATTGTAAATACCATAATGAGTTGTTTTATAAAGATCCAGTAAATAGTATGTTTGTCCTATTTTAGCAGATGGTCATTGTAAATAATGCAATGAGTTGTGTTATAACGTTCCATTTGCAGTATGTTTTATTTTCAGTAGTCTTGTAGGTTATAGGTTTCATTGAACATTGAGTATGGTGGTCCCCCAAAGGGGAGGGTTCCGTAACAACCCTGGTTAAAAATCCATTTAAAAATATATAAGGCCACAGCCATGAGACACATATTCCACACTGAATGGTGGGGGAAAACATCCTAGTGGGTGATCATTTCGGTTATTGTGGCTAAGGAAATTGGAAAAATAAATGGAAAAGGCTTTGGAAAGGCATGAGGTGTTTATTGGCATTTTATTTATGAAAATAATGGAAATTAGGACAAAAGGGAGGTGAAAGTTCACATGTTGCATGCAAGGAGGAAAATGAAGGAAAATAATGGAAAATGAAGAAAATAGAGGCCTCATTAATAGAAAGGCTTCTGAGGATCAGTGGGTAAGCTTTGTTAGTTCATTTTTGGATTTCTCTCTCTATTCCCTCTCTCTCTCATACTCTTGGACACTTAGAGTTTCTTGGAGCACTCTTGGAGAGTGTGGTATACTTAGAGTCTTGGACCTAGAAGGAAAATGAAGAGCAGGAAGTAGAAAGAGGACATCAAGATCAATAGCTATAACAAGTTCTTATTTCAACTACCAAGTTGCATGTATGTTTTCCTCACTAGTTTTGGAATGCATGGCATATGCATGTGGTTTGTTGGTCATGATATGTCATTGACATGGAGGATGATGGGGATTGACATTGGATTTTCCTAGCCTTGTCATTTCCTTGATAGCCATGGTGATTGTGGATTTATTTCCTTGTTTTGTTTTGGTTGGTTATCATGTTTCCTTAGCTTGGGTTGAGTTACTAGCTCTTGGAGCCTTGGTTGTACAAATGCACTCAAGCCCTGTATCAGCTTCAGTTGAGTTACTAGTCCTGGAGCACTGGTTCGAAAAACGATCTAGAGCCCTAAGTGGGTTGAGTTACTAGTCTTGGAGCCTTTATTGGACAAACGCTCTGAAGCTTGGTATAAGCTATGGGCTAAGTTACTAGTCATGGGGCCTTCGTTGGAAAGAATGCTCTGGAGCCCTAGAAGGCTTAGATAGAGACCAATCTGATGATGGTTTTATGATGTACGACCATGAGGTGGAATCAATTTTTGATGGGTTGAGGTGGTTTTCCTCTAGAAGCTCTGGATGGTTTTGGATTGATGTGTTTTATGAGATACCACATTCATGCTTGGAATATGGCATGAGGGTGACTGGTTGAAGAGAGTTTTGGCTCAGCCATATGTACGGTTGGGTGGTTCATGGAAGTCCCAAACTTGGTTGGCCTTTTCATCAATAATATGAGGTTATTTCTCCTTGTATTTCTATGATTATTATACCGGTTTATATGTGGGTTATATGGCTATGATTTCCTTTTTATTTCTGTTGCTATTATGTTGGTTATGTATATTTTTTTATGATAGTAGCTATGTATGGCTCACCTCATGTTTTTACTTATAAATGAATAAAAAATGTATCTATGACCTAATGCATGAAATGAAAGCTAATGTGTTTAGGCATCAATGCCTCTTAGCGATTCTTGGCTAAGTATGAGATCCCTATGCTCATATATGTTATTTACACTTGTAGATGACATATTAGTGATATGTTTGAAGAAATGCCTATCATGTCTAGTAGGGGTCTAGTCAAGATCTTATTCAAGTAACTACATTTGTATTGTCATTTCCCTATTATCTTACTATTTTGAAGGGGTCATTCATTTCTAGGCAGTGACCTGGGCTCTAGGCCTGAAAACGTGGCTCAAACATCGGCAAGGTCAGCACAACACTGAGTGAAATAGTTCTTGGACATTGGCATGCCTTGTCATGAGAGCATCCAAAGCCTCCAAGATGCTAGCAGGCCTATAGCATGGGATGACCATAGATCCAGAGGTCTAAAAACTTAGTGGGACTGATGGGTTCGTGGCCAGAAGTGTTGGGATGGTTCTCAGGGGTCCTATAGCTGATGTGTTTATGTCGATTCCATTTCCTTAAGGTCACCTAGGAGGTTGAATCATATCATAGTATCCTCTCATCACATGTTTACACCAGTTCACTGGTTACTTGGGTAGATGTGGGAGGAGGGCGTTACAACTAATAGTTATAGTAGGCACCTCAGTCAGAAGGCTTTCCTTAAAGCCAGCAAGAATTCATTGGTCAAGAAAAAACCTAAAGATCGAGTCTTAGGGGTTCATCTCCCTTTCATCCAAGGGACCACTGATAAGATTGAAAGGATTCTTTGGAAGCATAATGTTCCCTCTACCTTTAGACCCCTTAACACAATCTGTAGCTCCATCCAATCAGTAAAGGACCCGGTCGACCCCAAGTGTTAGCACCTAGACTGAACCTCAAGCTAAAGGAATGCAATTCCAGGGTAACCACAAACCATGCTTATCCAAGTAACTAGCCCTAATAGGCCAGGGGAGGGCTCTCTCCGTAAGGATCTTAGCCAAGATGACTGGATCAAGAAAATGATATTAGGCTAGGTATAGTAGCACAAGGTTTGATTTGACTTTGAAGGGTTTTGCTAGATCAGGGGGAGAAAAACAATTAGGGAATGGAAATTAGGTCAAAATTGTAGGGTGTTTGATGGGCCAAGGTAGGCACAAGGCTCAACACTCTAGGGTTTGATGGGTGAAGTGATTCAATACAGGTGAGGAGCTAGAAAGAGCATGTAAGCAACATGGATTCTTCCTAAACTGAAGAAAACACAAACTGTGAATATATTCCCAAAACAAAGCATAAAATTATGGGTTCTAGCTATCAACTTGAAAACATCCACTTAAAAGCAATGAAATGATTGATGAATTACAAAAAAAATTTTAACATATGATCACAATAGAGAAAACTGAACTGAACATCATACCACATGGATCCCAAAGAAATAGTTGCAACTTTTCATTAATCTCCCGCTGAAAATTGATACAATGATGTCTACTCAAAGCATAAGCATTCAATTGAGTCCAACCCATACAATGACTGAGGAAAAGCATCATATAGACCCCAAAAAATGCATCCTAAGCTCAAGGGGTCAAATCCATGAGAAGAGGATCTGTTTCTGACAAGATTTGAACTAAAAACAAGAAAATAAGGTGGTGAAAGTGACTCATCCCTAACCCAAACAAACTGATACATAACACCTCATGAACTTGTTTTACCTTATGAATCTACCTTAGTGAGCTCTAGAAGCATCATAATTACATTAAAATGATCAACTACAAGGATAAAATCATGATTTTCCCAGTGAAAAACTGGACAATTTGTCAAACACGTAGCACCGGTGATAGGCATGCAGCACCAATTCCAGGTGCACTATTCAATGTCAGATGCACATTTGGAGGCCTTCCCGATGTCCAAATTGGGCCCACAATAGCTTGTTGGAAAGCTCTACCTATCTGCATTCCAGAACAGCTTGAAGTTCTGAATTTGGATGTCATTTACCTAGTCAAAGGTCAATTCTCCCAACACTGCTCAGCACGCAACACCTAGGCCAAAAAGAGGGCAGAAAGGTCATTTTTTGGGTATTTTTTGACCTTTTGACCAACCAGTTCTCCTCCAAATCCTTAGAAAAAGTACAGGGTGCATGTAATAATCTATAGAAATCCAAAAATGCTGACTTTTTCGTCATTGGATGGCCCAAAAAAAGGCACAACACCCATGGCGCTGCGTGTTTGACCTTCATGACTATGCTAAAAATTGTCTGAAAATATCAGTGAGTAACTTCATGCCCCAAAATGGTCAGAGTACCCAAAAATTTGCTTTTATAGCTGATCAAATTTTAGAGGCATGTAGGGATGCCTCAGCAAGCATGTCAAGTCTCCTCCTTCCTCTTGCTTGGTCAATTTGTCAATTTTCTCATGAGCTCTTTTGAGCTTGCTCCTTGACACTTGGTTTCTCCTTGCATAATACTTGGCCATCTTCCTTTGCAACTCAACATCTCTATTTTCTTTGTCCAAGAGGGTCTCCAAGTGTGTGTTCACTTTCTCAAGTGAAGAATCTATGCTTTCAGCCATGTCCTTGACCAATTGCTCATTTAAAGTGAGTTTCTCCTCCAATTCTACCTCCTTTTGTCTTTCAAGCTCTAATGACCTTTTCAATCCTCTTGTTCATGGCCTTTTTCTTTGTCCCTATTCATCATCAAGCTCAAATTTGGCTTTCTCAGCTTCCCTCTTTGCCTTGATGTACTTGATTTTCATCAACTCTTGCTTAACTTCTAGCTGCTTGTTCTCTTGCTCATAGAAGGAGATAACATATTGGGCTCTTTGTAAATTAACCTCAAGCTCCATGATTTTGGCATCCTTTTCTCTCAAGGCAGCTTACGAAGATTTGTTTTCCTCCTCATCACTAGTGTCCACAAGGAAAAACTCCTTTTCAATGTCATGTTCTTCATGCTGATATTTGACCTCTGTTTCCTCTACCATTTTCTCCTTCTCTTTAACCTATAATGTTGATGATGAAGGCAAGGCCCCTCCCACTTTCCACGGGTTAAACACCTGCCTCTTTCCCCTCTAATAGGTGAAATAAAATGGCTACAAACTGCTCCTCTGTGGTATACTAGTATGACCATGCTCAGTGTGTACATCATGTCCCTCATCACTGTCATCATCTCTAGTGGGTGAATGAATGGCTACATGAAATGGTGATGTAGATAGTGTGGAGGAGTCTAGTGAAGAATGACCTATTGAAGATGAGTGATAAGTATGTTGTGGTGGATGAGAAGAGGTAGATAGATGAATGGAGGATGATGGAGGAATGCAGGGAGTTGGATGAGTAGGTGGTTCATTAAATATCTCATTAGCTATGAAGGCCTCCCAAGTAATGCCTAGATGATCTAAGTGACGGAGGACTATCATTTTGATAAGAGAATGACGAAAAATAATATGCATTTGATGAGATGGGTCCCTTTTCTGAGAAATATATGTCATCTTGTCAATACTCCTGAAAAGGTAATATGACAAATTGAGCATTCTTACCCTGGTAAAGTGCATGAGAAGCCTGATGTGGTATGAGTATAGTCAGGAAAACCTACCCTCACAAGTGAAATACATCATGATGATCTTCATCAATGGTACATATTTTTCCAAAAGATAAGAGAAAGGGAAAATTCTCTTCTTATCATTTTTTAACCTTGTTTTAAGATATGGCTCATAAAAATTGTGATGCACCTCTTTCTGCTTGAACCATTTCTCTCCTGCGTTTGGAATTCTAGTGGCCTGTGATATGATCACTGAAGATATAGTGAATGTGACCCCAGCTAAAGTGGCCTGGTTGTTTTGCAAATTGAGGATGAACTGCTTGGTTAACTACTGATGAAAATTCACCATCTCAACCTTTTAACAAAACTCTAAACAACCCATGTGCTTGAAACATGATACTGCAAGTGGTGACGCCATAAGTTATGTTGTATCGGTGGGTTAAAATCTAATAATTCTCCCTTCTTTCTTGATTGGCCTCCTAGGTTGTCCTTCACCTTCTTCTGAACTACTGTATTTTGTTGAATGCGGGTAGTTTAAGCCTTTGTGGCTTGGAGCAGGTGAAGGAAATGATGTTTTGGCACCTCTAGGGTTTGCCAGGCTCCTCTTCCCAAATGCACAACACCTTCTCCTAGTGCGCAGTGCTCTCAGCAGGTGCGCCCTTCACCCTACAGGCATGTAGCGCCATTAAATTTAACTCAAGATTGGGCTAGAAAATGCACCCTTGACCCTACATGTGTGTAGCACCTTCTCCCAGTGCGCAGCGCTCTTAGCAAGTGCACCCTTATGATTTTTTCCTCCTCCACTCAATCTCCTCTTTGCCAAGGATAACTTAGAATGCAAAGGAATGAATAAAATTTGAAAAATGCCTTTGAAACTTTATATAGAGGATGATTTTGATTTTTCTCATGAAAATACCCACTTTATAATGTTTGTTTGGAACTTTTTATTTTGTTTTCAAATATCTATCTAATGTTTCTCTTTCTCAGTCTCTTTTTAGGTGGATATAGCTTCTATTGAGTTGATTTCTTCAATTGCTCACTTCTTGCAGCAAGGAGACATGCTTGGGCAACATTGGGAACAATTACTACATATAATGATTTAAATTACATCAGCAAACTAACTACTATGTCTTCATCTCAAAAACATGTTTTTGAGATGAAAATTAGATTAGTGAAAATGAGAATTATACAATAACCATAACTTCACTATTTGTTTATTGGTCTTCCTCATATTTTTGCCACCCATTATGTGAAACTATGCTTTTGACCTTGTAGTGAACCCTAAGACATACCTAATGGAAAGACCTTTGAAATGAACCCTAAAACCTAATGGAAAGATAACTACCTTGACACCTAAAGTAACATATTTGAAACCTCAACTGAATACAACATGGAGATGGGTCAACAAATGTACCTCATGAGGGAAGACTTGATTTTCAGAGAAGAATACAACCTTCAATGGACCATTTTGACATGATCTAATGGAATGATCCAAAATTTCAGTATGAGACACCTAAAATGAAAATGCAAAGAGAAAATTTGATCCCTAATGCAAGTATGCATATATTGACACTAGTATTCACCTTATTGGGGATGGCACCTCCTTGGAGGTGTCAAGAACACAGTGGACCAAGTTCCTAGCTGATTGGGCCAATATGGTCAAACAAATGAAAGACTGCAAAATTTTTTGAAAATTTTTGAAGAATGATGGATCTGACAACCGACTCTAAACTGACTCAAAAACCAACTAAACTCTACACAAATCATTTAAGATTTATAGCCTTCACTTCGGGCCCCAAGCTCAAATGACATTGTATTTCAAATCTTGTAAGGAAAGAAAAATGGTATATACAATGACAGTGAAGCAACTTTAGCAAACTATATAAAAAATAGTAGTGTTTCAGGAGCCTACCATTCACTGGTCCTCCTGAGCATTCTTGACCATCCATTTCCTTTAATAAAAGTGCATTATGTCCTCAATAGGCTGAGATTTTATACATTCCTTTCCATATATTGTCAAACTTACCATGCTTACCTTTTTCCTCATTTTGTGTATCCCATCGTAGCACTACATCTTCCAGCTGAAACTTTTCTTCCTTGGTTTTGTGGTCATAAATCTTCTTTATATTCTCTTGCAGCTGAAAAGTGTTTTTAGAAACCTCTTCTCTTGTTTGTTGAAGGTGAATCATTTGATTAATCCGGCACTGAATATCATCTTCTTCACTGCTAGCTTCCTGCAATAATCTCATGACCAGGACTACAAGGGATGTGGGAAACATTGTATTAGTACCATATACCAATTCAAAATGCAACATACCTATTGATTTCTTACTGCTCACTCTGTCATCCCATAAAGCATTGACAAGCTTCCGGTGCCAATTCTTTTTTTGTCTTCCAACATCTTCTTAATAATGTTTACCAAATATTTATTTGAAGACTTAGCTAGTCCATTGCCCTGCGGGTAGTATGCCGTCTAATGACCCAATGTGATGTTGTATTTGCTGCAAAACTCAACCATTCTCTTCAACTTAAATGTTGCTGCATTATTTGTAATAATCTTGTGAGGGAAACCAAAACAAGACAAGATATTAGACTCTAAAAATTGAATGATTACTGCTTCCGTAGCTTGCCTTGTCGGAATGGCTTCAGTCTACTCGGTGAAGTAATCGGTAGCGATCAAAATTCATTTGTGTTGTGATGAAGATGTAGGATGCATTTCTCCTATGAAATCAATCCCCCACTACTCGAAAGGTGCGTTTACTATAACCGGCTTCAAAGGAAAAGGAAGCAGCTTCCTTTTTCCCTGAAAAAATTGACATTCATGGCAACTCATGATTGTCTAATATAAATCTAAAGACAAAAACGGCCAATAATATCCTGCTCTCAAAACTTTATTAGCTATTGTTTTCCAAAACAAGTGATTGTCACAATCTCCTCTATGGAAATCATCATTACCCGTTGAGCTTCATCTTCAACCAAACATTTAAGGAGAGCCCCTCCCAGATCATTCCAATAAAGAGCACTAACTAAAATATAGAATTTTGCAAACTTTAGTTTTAGTGATCTACCTTTACTTCTTGACATTCCAAGAGGAGGAGAAAGACACTAAAGAACATATACTATATTAGAATGCCAAGGTGAGTTGAGAAACATCTCTAATACCTAAATGAGTGTGCCACCGTCTTGTTCATCTGACATTACTTTAATGAGATTTATGTCTAGAGCATGAAGATTCAACTCAGCCATGAGTTTTGCCAAGCCTTGACCTTTGATCAATTTGGTAGGCTTAATATCAAGATCATACTCTAACAACGCTACTATCCACTTACGCCTTCTTCCCTACAGATCGGTTTGCATGTGGACGTCTTTAATAGTTGTATTAGGAACATATGCTATGGTATGTGAATGTAGAATGTAAACTTGGAAATCTTTCAATGTCTTTATAAGAGCCAAAGTTTTCTTCTCAATGATGTTATAACTCAAAGAAACATCTCTAATAGTCAGGCTAAAAAATGCAATGGCCTATTCCACCTAATCCTTCTTTTGCATCAACACCGCAGCCAAAGTGTGCTCAGATGCAAATGAAAATATAATAAAATCATGAGTATAATCGGGACTGATCAAAACCAAGGCTATGGTCAAAGCAAGCTTTACCAAGTTGAACGATTTCATGGCATCCTCGGTCCATTTCACAGTCATATCCTTCTTAAACATATTAGTTAATTCCCATAAATTCTTAGCTAAATTTGGTATAAATTTGCGTAAGAAGTTCATCTTAACATTGAATGTTTGAATTTCCTTTTTGTTGCATGGAAAGTTTATCTGCTAGATTGCCTCCAACCTTGAAGGATCAATGTGAAGACCATCTTTAGAAATTACATGAATGAGGAGTTTACCTTCCTCCATGGAAAAAAGACTCTTCTTTGCATTTAAAGAAATCCTGAACTTCCTACATTTCTGAAAAACAATCCTTATGTTATCACTCAAAATGAACCTCAAGACTGAGAAGAGGCAATTCTGAGGTAACCACAAACCAATCTTTTGATCTGGCACCTAGCCCTGCCAAACCAAAGAGGGCTCTCTCTTTGCCAACTGAGGGTAGCTAAAATAAATGAATCTTAGGCTAGCTATGAAGAATGAGGATTTGGTTGAAAATTGTGGGTCGAAAACAGTAAGAGAAGGGACCATTGGGCTATGGAATCAAGGCTAGTTTCTGCTGGCAAACTTGGGGCAAAGTAAGTGCAATGTTCAGCTAGATTAAAAATATAATGAGAGAAGAAAAGAAGAAAAAGATTTCTTCCCTATAGGAATCAATCAATGGATGGATATACAGTGGCAACTTTAGTAGAAAGAGAAGCACAGGGTTACTCAACAGAGCATCTAACAGAGGATGGATTCTGAAAAGATAACCACTACATTAAACAACATAGTCATTGTGAAAGGAGCATCATGCACGGATGGATTCCTAACACTTCCCTTAGAGAATGTTGTAACAAAATTAGCAGAAAAACAAAGCATGGAAATGAATTTACAATAAAAACATGATTTACATTAAACACCGTGATGGATCCTAAGTTTAAAGGGCAGTGACTGCTCGAATAGAATAATATTCAAAAAAGTTTAAGCTTTACACAGTCCAATAGTAGCTTTCCTCTGCTAAAAAATTCGAACCCTTAACACTCTGAAATTCATAAAATATATACAATTAACTCATCCCTAGACTAAGGGAGTCGAGCTCAACCATCTCCCTAAAGATAGAAATAGTTACATTAAATTTGGCATTCCCTACTAAGAATAGGGACCAAATTGTTGAAACTAGGGGTCAAAGATGAACTCATATCTCTTGAACCATAACACTTGTTAGAAAATTGAAAGAAGTTTTTGTAGATAAGGTTATTTTGGAGAAAAAACTCTGTCAAAGTTTGGCAATTAGGTTCCAACTGTTTGATATATGTGCCACAAAATAATCTCTAAAACAGGAAATCATTAAATATTTAAATCTGTAAAAATAGGCTGTAAAGATCTAGTCATATATTCCAATTCATGACACCTATGAATAAAATGAAAGAGGTTTTTGTTATATGGCTCGCGTTTGAAAAAAAACTCCTTGGGTTTCTCAAAATTACTTTCAATATGTTATAAAATGGCGCCAAAATACAATGACTAAAACAGTAAAACAAATGCAAATTTTGTTTTGTTTTACGGTAGGCTTCAAATCTCACTGCATATCTCCCACATAGTAACGCCTGTGCATAAACTGAAGAAGGTTTTTGTTATTTTGGTATGTGATTGAAAAAAACCTCTTTCTCTTTTGTAAAATTCATGTCCATTACTTCAAAAACTGATTTTGCAGTAAACTTTTCCCTGTGTGTAGCAAATGACCTCAAAACCCCAAAAAATCATGTCAATCACCTCCTTCATAAATCAATAATATTTAAACTAATTCTTCCACAAATTATAGCTCACATAATCGACCATAGTTCACTGTATTTATAGCTATAAACCATGAAAAAGTGAAGGAAGTTTTCACAATGTAAAATTATAAGAAAACATCCATCATGCATAACCAAGAATCAATCATTCATTTTGATCATATCTTCTCATCCAGGAACTGGTTTCGGGCGTGTAATATACCATTGGAAAGATCTTTCTAAGCAGCTTACTTAGGATATGATTTTCACTAAAACTCATGTGCAAAATATCTCTAAAAAGCAAACATAGTAAGAGCCCATTTTGATCCCTGGTGACAAGTTGCGAAGACTGGAACTAACATTGCCCTTATTGGGGATGGAAACTCCTTGGAGGTGTCAAGAACACTGTAGACAAAGTGCCTCATCAATTGGGCAATACAATCACAAACAACTGTAAACCTGAACAACTTATACCAACCAAAAAAACACATACTGCAACCTGTACATTAGGAAACTAAAACAAATGCCGAAAACTGAAAATGCTTCTTTGGGAAGATTATTTATGTACAACCCTACCCTACTTTGCTACAAATCACTAGATCAATTGATGTTGTAATGCCAAATTAACCAATCAAGAAACTGTTGCAGTGATGATGTTTGGCAGTGCTTGAAACATAACATAAATGTAAATGCTGACAACCATACATGTAAAAAATGAGTGTGGTTGTGTGAAAGGAAATCTGGTTTGTTATTCAAACTAATTTTTTTTTTCCATATATTCCACAACAAGATCAAAGAAATTAGACTCTGGTTGCTACCCTGACTCCTCAATACATGCTTCCAGTTGAAAATTATTAATGCAAACATCCAAGGGCAGCCTTACCTTTCCTTCCTTCTTCTGAAAAATGTCCCCAAAGAATGGGACTTGACAGTACATATCCTGGGACTCTATTTGGGTTTCCAATTCAGTTAGATCTTCTTCAATTTCGATGGAAAACTCTTGCAAAAAATTGAGCTTAACTTCATGGCTACATCGACAAGACTTCAAATAAGAAGAAAGAGATGGAGCAAAGTTCTCATCTACCTCATCATCTATGCACATATCTTCCCATTCTCTAAAGCCTTGAATAGAGGCCACCTCTATTTCAAATTCTTCCTCTTTTCCATCCACTTTTCAAGAAAGATATGCCAAAAATCTGCAAATGACTTAATCGATCTGATAGGAAAACTTTTGATCCATTGTCGACATTTCCCTTGACACGAATCATAAAACAATCTGATAAAAATATCCTCTTTTTTTACTCTAAGAGATTATATAAATGTTTTGAAATTTGCTACATGTTCAAAATCCAAATTCAGATCTTTCCCATTGAATTTAGGGCCATTTCTAAAAAGTATGCATCTTTGGATAATTGATTAGGAAAACCAAGAAGATTAGAAAAATTGATACATGAATACCTTGAACAAATAGAAATAACATCTAAGTCCTTCATTTAGCTAGGGGAGCCACCATCAATACTTTGAAACTTGGGATTTCGA
Source organism: Pinus taeda (assembly GCA_000404065.3). Classification (NCBI taxonomy): domain Eukaryota; kingdom Viridiplantae; phylum Streptophyta; class Pinopsida; order Pinales; family Pinaceae; genus Pinus; species Pinus taeda. The sequence goes on along the minus strand of APFE031266849.1, from coordinate 81,569 downwards.
ACAATGGAGTCATCATGTTTATGATTTCAGCCTTCATATGTGTCTAACTATTGTCCACCATTAATGATCAGATTTGGAACTTGAACGATCGTTCTCGGAGAAGATATGTCACCTCGTCCTCGACAATCACGCCAATATGTTAGCACTCAGAATGAACCTCAAGGCTGAGAAGAGGCAATTTTGAGGTAACCATAGACCAAGCTTTTGATCTGGCATCTATCCCTGCTAGACCAGAGAGGGTTGTCTCTTTGCCAACTGAGGGTGGCTGAAATAAATGAATCTTAGGCTAGCTATGAAGAACGAGGATTTGGTTGAAAATCGTGGGTTGAAAACAGCAAGAGAAGGGACCATTGGGCTATGGAATCGAGGCAATTTTCTGCCGACAAACTTGGGGCAATGTAAACGCAATGTTTAGCCAGATTAAAAATATAATGAGAGAAGAAAAGAGGAAAAAGACTGCTACCCTGCAGGCATCAATCAGGGGATGGATCTATAATGGCAACTTTAGAAGAAAGAGAAGCACAGGGTTACTCAATAGAGCATCTAACAGAGGATGGATTATGAAAAGATAACCACTACATTAAACAACATAATCATTATGAAAGGAGCATCATGCATGGATGGATTCCTAACACTTCCCTTAGAGAATGTTGTAATGAAATTAACAGAAAAAAATAAATAAATAAATAAATAAAATAAAAT
>APFE031266849.1:51154-80821 GCA_000404065.3 Pinus taeda | reverse complement strand
ATGGAAATGAATATACAAGAAAAACATGTTGCACATTAAACACCGTGATGGACCCTAAGTTTAAAGGGCAGAGACTACTCCAATAGAATAATTCAGAAAAGTTTAATCTTTACATATACCAATAGCAACTTTCCTCTGCTGAAAAATTCGAACCCTTTACACTCTCAAATTCATAAAATATATACAATTATCTCATCCTTGGGGGAGTCGAGATCAAACATCTCCCTAAAGATAGAAACAATTACATTAAATTTGGCATTCCCTACTAAGAATAGGGACCAAATTACTGCAAATAAGGGTCAAATATGAACTTGTATCTCTTGAACCATAAAACCTATTACAAAACTGAAAGAGGTTTTTGTAGATAAGTTTATATTTGAGAACAACCTCTCTCCAATTTTGGAAATTCGGTTCCAGTTTCTCGAAATCTATGCCACAAAATAATCTCTAAAATAGGAAATCATTATATATTTAAATCTGTAAAACTACGTTGTAAGGATCTAGTCAAATATTCCAATTCAAGACACCTGTGAATAAACTGAAAGATGTTTTTGTTATTTCTCATGGTTGACAAAAACCTCCTTGGGTTTCTCAAAATTACTTTTCATCTGTTAGAAAATGGCGCCAAAATACAATGACTAAAACAGTAAAACAAATGCAAAATTTGTTTTTTTTTAATGTAGGCTTCAATTATCACTGTATATCTCCCACATAGTAACACCTGTGCATAATCTGAAGGGGGTTTTTCTTACTTGCTATGTGATTGACAAAAAACTCTTTCTCTTTTGTAAAATTCATGTCCACTACTTCATAAACAGATTTTGTAGTAAACTTGTCCCTATGTGTAGCAAATGACCTCAAAACCCCAAAAAATCATGCCAATCACCTCCTTCATAAATCAATATATTGAAACTAATTCTTCCACAAATTATAGCTCACATAATCGACCATAGTTCACTATATTTGCATATATAAACCATGAAAAAGGCGAAGGAAGTTTTCACAATGTAAAATTATAAGAAAACATGCATCATGCATAACCAAGAAACAATCATTCATTTAGATCATATCTTCTGATCTAGGAATCAGTTTCGGGTGTGCAATATACTATTGGAAATCTCTTTGAAAGCTTCTTCTTATGAACATACTTAGGATATGATTTGCATTGAAAATCATGTGCAAAACATCTCTGAAAACCAAACATAGTAAGAGCCCATTATGATTCTTGGTGATAGGCTACAAAGGCTGCAACTAACACCAAGGACATGAAAGGTGTCTAATTTATTCCTTGTTCCTGTGAGACTCCATATATTGGTGAGACTAGTCATTCTATCAATTAGAGTATTAATGAGCACTCGTTTGACTTAAAACATGGGAGGACCTGGTCCTCCGCCTTAGCAGATCATGATGAGAAGATGAAACATCACCTATGTATTGAGGAAGCATGTGTTACTACCAGGGTTGCTCATTTTCATCACTGGAAGTTTACGAAAGCAATTGATATTGAAAAAAGTTTAAGCAATCTCAATAGAGATGACGGCTGCAAAATTAGTAGTTGTTGGATCCCTGCCCTCTCTTCTTAGCCATTCCCCCCCCCCCCCCCCTCCCACTCCTTATGGTGTTCTTCTTTGTGGAGCCTTCCATTTCCCCCCTCGCTCTCTCATCATCAGTGTTTCCTTTTTTATCGTCCCTTTGTTTTTTATGCTTTATATTTTTATATTAAGAACAATATTGTTTGTTTAAGAAATAAAAATCCTTTTATAAAAAATTTCTTTAACTAAATATTGATGAAGGATTTTTAAGATGAGAAATATTTTTAATTAACTAACCAATTTAAAACAAACTACTTTCTTTCTCCTCATTGGTTTAATTATTTTTGGGAAATTTGCCACATATTCTGGGTCCATTATTCAACAATATTAATAAGTTATCCTTTTAATGAATTATTCCTATTATATTTTATTAATATATTTAATTAGATAGTTTTAGGTTTATGGCTTAAGTTTACTTTAACAGTTTTAGTAATAATAAGATCTATTAATAGGTTAAACAACAATTAGTTGTTATGGCAATAACTATAACAATACTAACTTACAAGTAACTATTTATATTTAATATTAGCCCCTTTGTATTAAATAAAATTAAAAACTAACTTACAATTAATTTACAAAATATTTAATTATATAAACTTGTATATAAATTTAATATTGGTACTTTTGGTTCATATTGATTAAATACATTACCTAATTTATATATAATAATAGATATTAAACTAACTCTTAAATTAACTAACTAAATATTTATTTATATAACTTTAATATAAGTCCTTTCAGTAACTAATTGATTCCTATTAATTAAATATATACATTACCTTATTTAAATATGGTAATAAGCATATAATTGACTTACTAACTATTTAACCAAATTTTTTTTCCTGTCCCTATCCATTGGTCCAGTCCAGTTAGTTGTTTCCCAGTCAAATATAGTCATTAGCCAGTCTAGTTTCCCAGGTCAATATAGTCGCTGCCTGGTCAAATTTAGTCGTTGGATGTTCTGCACTATCTATTTAACATGCAATGAGCATCTGATTCTTCAACGTATCCTAACGATGAACCACACTCGTTGGTTCGAAATGTGTCGACAAATGCATTCTAATGTGATTTACGCCGAAAAATCTTCTCAAAAAACACAAATACCTGTTAAGATGTGTGGAAATTTACAAGGACAAGAATTTCATTTAATCAAAAATTGACAAATTATAGGATGCTATTTTTTTCTACAAAAAATATCAATAGAACAGCAACATAATTCTCCAAAAAATTTCATTTACTTTGAATAAAAATTCACAATGCTTATATGAATTTTTAGGGCTTCAATTGGATAAAAGAGTAAAATTTTTAAATTTCATCTCCACATTTGTCTTAAATGTGTAACTCATATTTACGCATATACACGAGAATCAATGAAGATTGAAGACCTTGACTATTCAAATAATGAATCAGACGATAAAGAAGACTCCCTTGTTATAACTTATAAGATCCCAAGCTATTGATCATCAACATAATAACTCATATCCAAAGGATGAAGCTTAAGCTGAAGAAGATTCAACACAATCCACATGTAGGATACTATTCTATTATGATTGTAGAATAATAGTTCATATTTCTTTTAAATGTTCATATGAAAGTTTAGAAAATGGTAGTTATAAAGGAGAGATTGAAGTTGAGAGAACACCCCATGAGAAAAATAAGAAAAGTCTTTATGACTATCCATATAAAGGAGATAATAGATATACTTATAGTAGCGATTAAGAAAGGATTTTACTCATGATTATGGAGGAGACAATGGATTCAGAGAAGGAAGGAGTTGAAAGGAAAATAGATAATGCATGTGATCTTGATATTTTTCTTAATGCAATGAAGAAACCTAGAAGAAAGGAAAAAAGTTAAAAGGACCTTGAATTAGATGAAGCTAGAGAAATGCAATACACTGAAGAAGAAGAACTTGATAAGAGATAGATTTTAGAAAAAAATTATCTCTTCTTTAGAGTAGATTAAGAGGCTTATAGTAACAAATCAGTTATAGAAGGGATTTCTATAGGAATATGAGGACACTAATTAATATTTTGATGAACTAAGGAAAAAAATTATTATCCTAAAGACTCATCAAGAATAATTCAAAAGAGTGAATAAATTAGTGGCTAACCAGCTAAATGAACAAGAAGGTCAATGTTAGAAACTAGAAGTTGAGATTGTTTAAATGAGAAATGATCTAAAAAGGCCAATGATCAAGTAAATCAATACCTGAAGTTTGATAAGAGTACTAAAATCATAGATGGTATTCTCAGCAGTCAAAGATATCCTCCCATCAAATGTGGTTTTGGCTATGAATGGGAATGAAGCACCAAGAAAGCTTGAGACAAAGAACCAAACAAAAATGTTGAAGTAGTCAAACAACCTAATAGAAATGTGGCCAAAAGAAATAAACATAAACAAAGAAGGTAAAATGATAGTAATACAACTCAACAACTATGAAGTAAAGTTTATAACATCAATTTAAATAGCCACTAATATCAAATGAAAAATCAATGACCAAAAAGAAGGGAAAATGACAATAATACATCTTAGTAGTAGCAAAGGAAAGTTTATAACAACAATTCAAATAGACATAAAAATTAAGTGAAAATTTAGTAGAGATTGTATCCCCCTCAAATAAAAAGTTATTGAAGAATAAGAAGCTCTTCTTCTCAAAGGAAAAGTGTTCCTAGGTCTCCAAGTCGTTTCTATGCCTATTATTTTTATTGCAATATTTTTGGACATAAGGCTATATATTGTAAAAATTATGTATTAGATCATAATATATTGAACCATAGCAACAAGAAAGAATGTAAGATCCAAAAGAATTAATATGTAAGCAACAAGTCTAGAGGTCATGCTAAGGGTGCTACTAGAAACCACAATTCTTTTTCTCGCTTCTTAGACCATGTTGAATTCTAAATATATAACAATTTTGGGCACAAGAAAAACATTGTAGATGTAAGTTATTAAAGCCTCTAAAGAAAACCAAACAAAAAGAACTTACTCAAATCAAGAAGAATAAATTAGAATAAAATGCTATTAACATACATCAGATTACAAAGACATGGAAAACAAAGCAAGAACAACAAGAGAATAAGATATAGTTTTATGTACTCAAGATATAGTTGATTAGTGGTATAGAGATAGACTCCCTCATCATATGAATGGAGATAAAAGCATATTTCTCACTCTAAAGGAGGTCAAGGATGGAAATTGTATTCTCAAAAATGATACATCAACCAAAGTAATGGGAATAGAAAAATTTAGACTTGATAATGAAAGAATTAATGCTAACAATGTTCTACTTGTTGAACATTTAAAGCACAACATCCTGAGTGTAAGTCAAAAGGTTGATAGATGACATGAAGTCACGTTTAACTCTAAGTGATGTACAATTAGGAAGGAAGACTCTGGTATCAGGACTCTAGATAATGTATACGTAGTGAAAGGAAGCAACAACAAAAATGTGATATTGAAAGTATTCTATACTTCATATTCTCAATGAAAGGAGTAATACACTTCAGTCCATCATACCATGCAATATACACAAGGTGCACTTCAGAAGATATAAGAGTTTTCCACATTAGTGAAATCTCTAACAAAGGAGAATCATTATGACTATATATGCATACAAAAGTAAGACTAAATAATACAAAAAATTTTATTGAGGAGTGAGAGTGGCTATAACAACATACATCATGTTGTTAGAAAAGAGGAGGAAAACAAATATGTAATAAAGAAGGCTAACAAATAAACAAAAATGTTTTTCCAAAGAAATTGCGATAGCTAGAAATCTATGAGAAAAAGTACAAGAGCAAAGCCTAGGAAAGGTTAGATTACGTAAACGAATGTTGCATGAAAGACAATTGGACATAGTCTTGGTAGGGAGAGCTTAGAGGTAGGTACAATCTCAAGTAGCCATCAAGAAAATGTAAATGCAGGAATGATGGATTTGAACTAGCTATAGTAGCATGAATGAGGGAAGTGAATGATGAAATTTGAAATAAGCGTAAATCCCACCATCTTTCAAAAGGTGAAATCGTATAATAATAATTGGATTAGCTATTTAGTGTTCATACATGAATATCCAAGATGCACATGAAAACATGATTTTGAGGAAATATAAAGTCATAAGAATAAAAAATAATCACAACAACTCATTGATCAACTAAATATAATAGATTGCAGAAAATGATATATAAGGGAAGAAAGAAGAAAAATTGTCCTATCACATCCCAAGACTACATCAAAATATTAATTTGAAGAAAATATATGTCAATAGGAAAATGATATAGTAATAGAACATCTGACGGGAAGTAGGCCAATTTAAGTAGTACATGTGGAACACAGAATCAAAATAGAGGAAAATAGGAAATCAAATGTGGCATAATGAGAATCAAAGGATGTGTTGCTTATTGAAAGGAATGGCAGTATAGGGAGATCCATGAGATGGAATAACACCTGAGGATTCATATGTTTCCATATTTTTCTCAAACATATATTAGGGAAGCATATATATAGAGGGAGCCTAGAATAAATAGATTATTACGAAAGTTCACAACTATAAATAAATTGGGAGTGATTTCTCCGTCATCTCTTTCATAAAATTCTTACATGGGACAAATGAAAACTATTCCATGTGGACAAGGATAGTTGTAAGTCACGAGGTTAGAGAGAAAGATATGGAATTTACTTAGGGAGAGCTCCAATCTCAACAAATTTAGCATGTGTTCAGGGTGATATATTTGCACTCAAAATATTATGAAATGGAAAATATTGTTATTATAGGCCTTTTTTCACATCCTATCAATAGGCATCCTAATGGGATCAATCAACATCCTATTGCCCCCTTAAAAGAGAGATATTATGCAAGCTTCCTCTTCCAAAAGAGTCTTGAATTTGCTACAACCATTTACCTTGGATAAAAGATTTAGATCATATCCTACCATACTTTAGAGCTTTCATCCCTTATCCTTTGATCCCATTCCCCCATCAATGGTGGATCTAAAACCTTATATTGATAATTGGATATGTTAGGATATTCTGACACATAGGAAATAGTTAAGTATAACTTGGTCTAGTGCAGAGTTAGGTAAAGTGTGTTTCTTTACTATGTACTTTTGTAACTTACAATCTGACGGTCACGATATGTAGTGATCTGATGGTTCATTCTCTCCTTGGTATTATCGACACTTGATCTGTGGCTTAACACCCAATTGGTCCATGATCTCTATTTAAAGAGCATGGAGGGTCATTTGTAGGGTATCCATTCATGAGAGAAGCTTATGTAAATTTTCATTCTTTTATTAATAAATTGCCTGAAGTGGCTGCGTTGGCTCAGGGCGTGGACTGTTTCCCTCTTTGAGGGTTTTAACCACGTCAACAATACTGGTGTATTGATTTGTGATCTGTTTGTGAGCAGTGTCCTTTGGTGTTCTGTCTAAGGAACTTACCCTGTAAATTCCTACATGGTATCATAGCTATTTGAGGGCCGCATCCATTGGTGATTCAAATTTGAAGTCGGTAGAACTGCATCTGACTGTCTTTTCATAGATCTATTGTTTCTGACTACTTTAAGTCTAAGAGGACTACTCTATTGTGTTAGGAGCATCTGTTCCAGTGAGGAACACCTTTCGTTTCACGCGAAAAGGTTTCTAGTAGCCCTAGCTACGTCAGTTTTAAGATCTGGAAGTATATAGTGTTTTATTTGCAGTTTCTAGTTATTTTCTCTCTGTTTATTTCGGTTTATTTAGCTCTTTGTTTTTTTTTATTACAAGATCTATACCTTTCATTTCTACATATGCTCTTTGCCCCATGACTCTGTGCGATCTAGGCAAATCAGAAATAGAGAGGAAGGATTTTTCTCATGCATATTCTCTTTTCCATTGCGCCTTAGTGTGATCTCAGAAAATTAGAAACATTGACGAACATATATAGTTTCTGACTAAAGCTAACTTCAAGCTGTAAGGTTTCTTTTTTTTCTTGTATATCCGTGTAGGGTTTTGTGTTTTTTGTTTTGTAGGGAAAAAGGAGCTTTCTCAAGTAAGCACGCAACCCAAATCTTCAGTGACTAAAAAAAGAAAAACCCCTTCCTCTTTTCCAAAAATTACTAACCTTTTAATCTATCTCACTTGGTCCAAAGCTAATTTATGAGAATAGAGGTCTTGAGTTCAAGTCTTTCTTGGTCCAAAGCTACTTTATTAGATTAAGTTTGGAAAGGGGGTGGATTTTTTTTAATATAACATTATCATTCATTTCCACACATTCTCGCACTTCGCGAGCATCTTCAACAATGTTTTTTCAAAAAGCCATAATTTCTTCATCCGAAAGCCATTTTCAGAGCCGGCTTTTTTGAATCAGCCTATTTTTTTGAGATCTTTCCATTGGAGCACTTATTTTTACCATATATAGCTTCAGTTTCTATTAAAAATGGAAAGTCAATGCCAAGTTATTCTTGACAACACCAACTACTTCCAATGGTGGTCCTACATTGTGCATTTACTTAGAAGTAAAGGTCTTTACCGAATAGCCTCAAGCCAAGAAACCAAAACGAAAGATGAAGATAAGTCAGCCAAATGGGGAAATAGGCAATATCAAGCACATCGATTGATAGGGATGTCTATTTCTCCAGACCTTAGATTCCATATCGCAGAACTTGATACTCCTGATGAAGCAATGAAACATATCACTAATTTTTTTGGAATTAAAAATGAACTTAGAGCCCATCAACTTGAAAATGAGTTGCTTACATTGGACCCCAATAATTTTCCTTCCATTGAAGATTTTCTCTCCAAGTTCAAGACCCTTAGACTTCTCTTGGAAGGTCTTAAGGTTAAGAAAGAAGATGGTAACCTTATCTATTCCATTCTTACTAATTCGGGACGAGCCTACTCTGTGTTTGTTTCCACCTTCCATTCTAGAAGAGAAGCCTTCATTTCTCAAGAACAAGCCTACAAGTCCCCTTCCTTTGATTCCTTTTGTGATTCTTTAATAAGAGAACAAGAAAATATCTTACACCTTGGCCTTCTTAATCTTGGAAACTCTTCTAAGAAAGCCTTAGATACCCAACAGCAACCAAATTCAAAGAATCCTAAGAAGTCGTATCCTAAAAAGAATGGTCCTAAACCAAACAAGGGTCCTAAGCAATTTTAGCCTCAAAATGAAAAATCATTTCACCAAAATGATAAGGCAAATAAAAACAAAGGGAAGAAGACTAATAGACATTGCCACTTTTGTAATCGAGATGGCCACTTAGAATCCAAATGCTTTAAGAAGATGGAAGCCTTGGAAGAAACAAGGAAGAAACATAACATCTATTTGGAGCACTCTTCAACTTCAGCTTCATCTTCAGGAATAACACTTTCTGCATGTGGTTTTCAAACATCTCGGTCTGGATATGCACTAAATGTATATTCTTCTTCTAATTCTCATGATTAGCTCATTGATTCCATAGCCTCTTATCACATGGACAAAAACAAATCCATATTTTCTTCTTTAAATGATTGTAACACCAAAAATATATATGTTGGTGATGATAGATCTCTTAGTGTTGTAGGAACTGGAACTGTTCATATAAACAATGGTAAATTATGTGTTCCAACCTTATCCTACAACCTTCTATTTGTATATCAGATAACTCATTCAGGTGAAGGTAAAATCATTGAATTTTCACCTCACGATGTTGTAATTAATGACCTAAGAGATCCTAGATAGATTTTAACCACTAGCATTGTTGATGATTCTATAAGGTTTTATAAGTGTTAACAACTTTGGGTCATCAAATATTCCCTCAGTATTTGTTGCTCATAATGATGAAGTGAGCAAACTTTGGCATGAGCAATTTGGTCACTTAAACTATTGCTCCCTTCAAAACCTATGTAAAGAAAATATGGTGACAGTCTTCCAATGGTATCTTGCAGAGATGGTGTTTGTTCTGGATGTGCACTCGGAAAACATGATTAAGATAGTTTTGAAAAATGTGCCTCTTGGCACACCCAGCCCCTTTACAGCTTGTGCATAGTGATTTATGTGGTCCACTTCCAGTTTTTTCATTCTCTGGCTACAAGTATTTCTTAACTTTCATTGATGATTTCTCCAGACGCACTTGGGTATACTTCTTAAAACTCAAGAGTGAAGTATTTAACATGTTCTTGGCCTTTAAGGCCTTTGTTGAAAAACAATCTGGACATCAAATTCTTAAGCTAAGATCTGATAATGGCGGAGAATATGTTAACAAAAAATTCATCAACTTTGCACGAAGAATGGATTCAAATGCAACATACTGTCATATACTCCACAACAAAATGGTGTAGCTGAAAGGAAGAATTGCACCTTAAAGGAAATGACTAATTGTATGCTTCAATTTAAAGGACTTAGTCTTAATTTTTGGGTAGAAGCAATTAACTGTGCAAGTTACATAATAAATCACACTCCTACTAAGGTTTTAAAGAATATCACTCCAGAAGAAGCATGGAGCTCACTTAAACTAGATGTAAGTCACTTTCGTTTTTTGGAAGTGAAGCATGGGCCCATATTCTAGATGAGAAACATAAAGTTTAGAACCTAAGAGTGAAAAATGTATTTTTGTTGGATATTCTAAAGATGTTAAAGGATATAGAATTATTCCACTTAAGTCCAAAAATGTTATCATTAGAAGAGATGTAAAGTTTGCTGAAAATATATCGGCCTACGAGCCTAGTTCGGCAGATGTGCCACCACTCTCTATCTCTTCTGCTTTTGAAAATATTTCTTCTTCAGATGATGAAAGCGAGGATGAAAATCCTCCCCCACCTTCGCAGGATCCTTCTTTAGCTCCTCAACTTCTAAAATGGGTTTGTGCTATTCGCGATGCAGCAGGTGCTCTTGTCGGTGATCCTACAGACTAACGATGTACACATTCTCAGTTCGATAGAGCCTCTTATTTACTGGCTCAAGCTTCAATAAATTATGATCCTAACACCTTTGTAGAAGCTTCAGGCCATCTAGATTGGGACACAGCTATGAATGAAAAATATTGATCATTATTACCAAACGATACATGGGATCTTATTCCTCTACCAAAGGGAAAAAAACTTGTTAGATGCAAATGGGTTTACAGAACCAAGTATGGACAAGATGGGAAAGTTGATAAACATAAATCTCGTCTTGTTGCTAAGGTTTTTTCACAAGTTGAAGGCATTGACTCTACTAAAACCTTCTCCCCTATTGCCAAAATGAACTCTATCCACCTCGTTCTTTCCCTTGCTGCCTCTTTCAAATGGGAAGTCCATCAGATGGATGTTAAATCTGCCTTCTTGCTTGGGGACTTTCATGAAGAAATATATATGGAACAACCTACTAGATTTATACAAACAAACTCCAACCTTGTATGTTAGCTTAAGAAATCCCTTGATGGGCTGAAGCAAGCTCCTTGGGCTTGGTATGCCAAAATGGATAGCTTTCTTGTAGAAACTGGATTTTCTAGGTGTCATTCTGACAATACTGTCTACACCAAGAAAGTGGGCAAGTCTCTTATCATTCTTGTTCTTCCTGTTGATGATCTTATCCTCACTGGTAGTGATCCCAAACTTATAAACCATGTGAAGTCCAGCCTTAAAAATAAGTTTGAAATGACAGACTTAGGACACTTGCATTATTTTCTTTATCTTCAAGTCTTGCAATCCAAGGAAGATATTTCCCTTTCCCAGTCAAAGTATGCCTGTGATCTTCTACACCATTTTCACATGGAAGACTGTAAGCCAGCCCCTTCTCCCTTTCAGTCTGGAGCCAAAATTTCAGTCACTTGTACTTCCCCTGAAGTTGTTGCTACCTTATACGGTCAACTTGTAGGAAAGCTTTTGTATCTGACCCATACTCGTCCTGACCTTTCCTTTGTTGTTGGCCTTATTGCTCAATTTATGGAAAACCCACATGAAAGTCATCAGAAAGAAAATAAAAGAATGCTTTGTTATGTTCGAGGTATAATCCAGTTTGGGATTCATTATAGTGCAGAAGCATCTCCTCTATTGGTTGGTTTCACTGATTTTGATTGGGCTGGTGACCCTGATGATCAGAAGTCTACTGCAGGTTATGTGTTCACTCTTGTTTCAAGACCTATTGTGTCATATTTGTACATCCTTCTCCTATTGTTTCATATTTGTACATTCTTCAATTCTATCCGAAGTTGTTCTTAAGGGGGGGTGTTAGGATATTTTGACACATAGGAAATAGTTAAGTATAACTTGGTCTAGTGTAGAGTTAGGTAAATTGTTTTTCTTTAATATGTACTTTTGTAACTTATAATCCAACGGTCACGATATGTAGTGATCCAATGGTTCATTCTCTCCTCGGTATTACCGACACTTGATCTGTGGCTTAAAACCCAATTGGTCCATGATCTCTATTTAAAGAGCATGGAGGGTCATTTGTAGGGTAACCGTTCATGAGAGAAACTTATGTAAATTTTCATTCTTTTATTAATAAATTGCCTGAAGTGGTCATGTTGGCTCAAGCTGTGGAGTGTTTCCCTCTTTGAGGGTTTTAACCACATCAACAATACTGGTGTATTGATTTGTGATCTGTTTGTGAGCGGTGTCCTTTGGTGTTCTGTCTGAGGAACTTGCCCTGTAAATTCCTATAGGATAAGAACTCCCAACTTACCCCACTCATTTATATATCAACCATATTCCCTAAATGGTCCTTATATACAAGTGGTATCTCACCCACCATAGGTTAATTATGTGGCAACTTATCCCATTCGCATACCTACTATTGAATATGAGCCTTTCACTATCTCCTCAACTTCTTTTGACCTAGATTTGGTAGGTGATATAATGAATCATTTATTGGGGGAATTGGAGTTTTATCTTTCCATTGGATCCTTAGATACCTTCCAGAGTGTAGTTCTCCCATTTGATGAGAACCTCTTGGAAGCCATGGCCTCTTGGTGGTCATGATCAATATCGAAGTAGATTTCCTTTTCTTGTGTCAAGCTCATTAAAAAATTAAACAAGGTATTGTAGCAGAGTTCCTTTTCTTGTGTTAAGCTCCTTAAAAAATGAAACAAGGTCCCAAAGAAAATTTCTTTTTCTTGTGTCAAGCTCATTAAGAAATGAAAGAAGCTCTTATGAGAATATTTCTTTTACTATGTCAACCTAGTTAAAAAATGAAAAAGGTTCATATGAGCATAGTTCTTTTACTATGTCAAGATTGTTCAAAAATGAAACAAATCCCCTTTCAATTAGAGTCTTGTATTAGATCTTGTAATTTCCCAGTCGAATATTTCACTTGATCTCGTAAACGAACCTTCATTCCATCCACCTGTTACTACCCAGTAGTCTACTTAGGTGCATGAAATGAAGCTTGAGGGGCATGTACCTCGAATTGAGTCATTATGTTGGGGGCATGCAACTTATTTCAAGCATAGTTTTCCTCTGTTTCAAGATTGTGTAAAATTGAAACCATTCTCAAGAATAGTTTTTCTCATGTTTCAAGCTTGTGAAAAAATGAAACCATCTTAAATTATTCTCAAGCATAGTTTCCCATGTTTCAAGATTTTGTAAAAATGAAACCATTCCCATTTTATCCCTTATGATTTCCATTTTTGTTAGTTTATTTTTTTGAGATGAGCCTTGGATTTTTCATTCCACCATCATGATCTACTTGGTTGATCATACACTTTCACTTGATCTTTACCCTTTCTTAAGGAACCATTGTGATGAGTGGGCTTATTAGCCAACCTATTGACATTTACATGTTTTGAGTACTTACATCATGACTTAAACCAATTTCTACCCTTTATACCAATCATTCTTCAAGGATGAGTCCTCTTTCATCTCTTTTCAGACTCCCAAAATATAAAAATATTGATGATCACTTGTCTTTTTGAACTCGAAAAAGTAAATGAAAATATGCCTACTCAATATTAGTTTAACCCTTTTTCGGACTGAGATAGATTATCTAAAAACAAGGAATACATTAGTAGAACATGGCTAAGAGGTTCTCTTGAGTATTTTTTCTATGTTTTTGGACTTGAGAGACTATCTATGAAAAGGGAAATATGGAGTTTTCTTTTTCACCTCATTTTCAAACTCTCTAAACATGAAAAAGATTTCAATTTTTACCTTTGTTGGACTCGTTAAAAAATCAAACAATGGTGGAACTATCGAACATGACAAGGTCGAACTACTACTTCTTAGGGTTTGTTAAATATACTCGAAGGGATTCATCTAAAGGGTGAACTTACAGATCAAGCAAATGTTATCCTCCTCATGATTGTCAAAAAATAAAGAGGTACTGACCAGTATGGTTGGGGAAATTAGGGAAATAGGGTATTCTATTTGCTAACGGTAGTGAGTCACTCTTGAACATGATGTTAGTGTCAGTCTTTGCAGCCTTCCTCCAATGATCAAACATGCTCTTACAAAGTGCTCTCAGAGTGTCAAAGTCAAATTTTGTCATTTCAGTGAGTCTTTAAGCAAAATTTGGTCACTGGGTATTAGGTCTAGGGTTTGATTTCACTCCTTTCAAAGTTTTCCAAATGTTGGTCCATGTCACCATTCAGCTGGGCGTATCATCATTCAGAGGTTTTTCATCATCATGTCAAGTTCCAATGGGTCATTTTGCACCTTGTTCATGCTTCAGTTGTGCCTAGGTAAGGTTCATTTCCCTCTCTTAGGGTTTTGGAGGTAATTTCTCTTGGATGGTCAAATCATCAGTAAAACTTGTATCCTGATGTTCATATACCTTCCCCTATCCATAATGTACCTTATTAAACACTTCCCATCACTAAAATCCCCCAAATTCCTCATTTTCGCACAAACCCTAGTTTCTTGCTACAACTTGCCAATTTTCTAGGTTGGGCCTGTGTTTAGCCCTTTTGGACCCCTTCCCCTCACTCAATATTTTAAATTCCACTTTCCCCTACTTCCTAACATCCCTCCCTACTTCCCAAAATTTTCTCAAGAATTTATAAGCCCCTTATCCTCTTCATTTTGCTTCATTTCAACAAATCCCCTGTTCCACACATTGGGGTAGGTTTCACTCAAATGATGTTTCTGAGCAATAAAAGATGAATTTGTGAAACATGAGAGAGGTTTTTGTCCAAAATAGTCCAAGAAATAAAAACCTCCTTCACCTTTTACACAGGTGTCATGGTTTTAGATAAATGTCAAAACTACAGTTGCCTTAGGAGAATTGATGCACCTTTGAAGTGACCTTGGGAAAATCTAGTTTTCGCCTAGGATGGTTGGCCAAATGACTTGTTTTATGTGAAAAATGATAACACGACATAAATATATTTCCAATGAGCTATCATTAGCTCAATTTGGAGTTGAGAAACACCTTCAAACGTTGACTACAATAGCACTCTGCCTTGAGGCAGCCTCATTTGGCACATTTTGACTAGTCATGGGAGATTTGATATTTTATAGGGAAAATGAACTCAAAATTGACACATTATAGTTGGTTGAGAAATTAGACTCAAATACCTTTCCAACAAGCTATCCTGAGCCTGATTTGGACACCGGGAAGGCCCTCAAAACTGGTCTTCAAAAAGGCGCTACGAACAAAAATTTTTAACTCGAGGTTTTCCTCCCTATGCGCCGCACCATGTGGCACTCGCTTTTGATAGAGGGATACAAATCACAAAAACTTTACAATTCTGGTTTTCTCATGAAAAATTATGGTTTCTTGTTCATGTCCAAGAAATTTGGGCAAATTTTGGGCCCTCAAAGAGGTCAAAAACACTCAAAAAATGACCTCACTGCCCCTATTTTGACACACAGGAAGCAGTCTTGGGAGATTGGATATTTGGAGAGGCAAATGGACCCCAAATCTAGAAATTCCACTCGGGTTAGAAATTAGAAAAACAGGGATTTCCAATGCGCTATCATGAGCTCAATTTGGACTTCGGGAAGTGCCTCAAAATCAGCTCGAAAGTGGTGCGACGCATAGAGAATTTGGGCGCAGCGCATAGAGAAATTCGGCCTCATTTTCACTCTTCAGCTCAGAAATTCGCCTAGTTTTGACTAATTTTACTTTTTGATGTAACTATTGATCTACCATGATGTGATGTGATGGCCATGATGTAATATTGGCACATTTTTACTTGTTCTGGACGATTCATTCACTAAAAAGTGAAAATTAAATGAATGAATAAGTTTCCTAGCATATAGAGGCAAGTTGTTTGATTGCCTAGATTCCAGTGCCTTATTTAGAATTGGTTGAAAAAACTCCTAGAATGATGAGCTCGACCCCAAGAGGCAAGGGAATGGATTTGTCTTGTCTATATTATGTAATTTCTAATTCATTTTCATGGTTGGACACTTGGGATTGCTGAGCACTCTATTGTACATCCTATCACTACATTTTTGGCAAAGGAAAGACCAGGGTTTTGCAGCACTTGTTGGGATCCATGTGGCTTTATGTTTTGATGGTGTGTTTCTATATGTACTTGTAAGTTCATTTATGTTTATGTGTATCATTTTCCCTTCTCTTTGCTTCTGAAATTAAACAAATGAGTGATTAAGGTAGAATTCACTGGATGGCTGTGCATTTCTTTGAAGTTTGTTTAATTTTCAATGTTTTCATCTATTTGAGGAGGACTCTTGAGACCCTCTTTCCCTCCTTGGCTCCTCACCAATATAAATCCATCCATTTATTCATTTTAAAGCATCAAAATAATTGCCTTCCTTGCCCCAATCAGAACTTTGCAAAAACTGTGCCTCATCCCTGGCCAAATTTGCGTCTCCCATTTTCTGACTCAAAACCCCCAAAAAATCAAATTCAAATCCTTGTACTTCATACCTAGCCTAAACTAAGTTTTATTTCAATCATCTTGGGCCCCGTCAATTATCCTTTGCCAAGATTGACCTGTAGAGAGCCCTCTCATGTCCTTGTAGGGCTAGCTACGAGGCTGAGCGTGGTTTGATGTGGACCTAGAAGCTTACCTGTTCAGCCTGAGGTAAATCTAGGCTCTAACATAGTGGCGACTCCACTAGGGAATAAAGTTCATTTTCATTTTTTGGCTTTGTAGAATATAGACGGAGCGTGAAGTTAGCCAGGTAGCCTTCGAAACGCTTTTTCTTTGCATTAGCGAAAGTAGATGAAAGTTGCTTCAGTCAATCTCTGGTCTAGTTTATAAACTGAACATCTGATCTAAACGATCACCCCAGTACATGTATCAAGTTCAGATCTGATTGTTGATGGTGGACAACGATCAGACACAACAAGGCTGAAATCATTCACCTGGCGATTCAAAATCATTTTCGAGATCAAATCCAAAGATTCCATTGGAGGATGAACCTGACCAACAGAAACATGAAAGGGAAATATGGACAGATCAGGTATTTAAGTTGGAATTTCATCCAAGACATTTTTTTCTTTGTTGTAAATTATTTCTTCTCTTTTCCCGAGAATGTAAAGAAGGCTTTGCAAAGTATACTCTGTTTGAGAAAAGATCCTTGGCTTGCATTGGATTCCTTCCCTTTGAAGATTGTGAATACCAAAGATTTGCATGCTTTTGAGCTTGATAAAGACCCTTTTTCTGAATTTTGTGATGACCATCTTCAAACTGATGAACCTCAAGAGACCAAGACTGATTCTACAGCTTCTGTACATACCTCTATACCCTGTAAAATTCTAGATTGATACAAGCCTCTGATTTTACCTTTTGTACTCCATGCTTTCCTTGCAAATTATTATCTCTATTTGCCAAGATTTGACGGTGAATGTAACAATGTCAACGTTGAGCAACATGTGCAAAATGTTGAGATTTTTCTAGACCTTTTTGAAGTTGATGAAGAAGATGTCAGTATTAGGCTTTTTGCTCTTTATTTTCAAGGCAAAGTCAAGAGTTGGTTCAAAACCCTACCTGATGCGAGCATCTTAGATTTGTAGCAGTTCGTCAAAGTTTTCCTCAACAGGTGGGTGATAAGACAAAACCCTTTCTTGATTATAGAAGAGTATAACCAACTGAAAAGATTGCCAGGGGAGACCGTACAACAATTTTCTGCCAGATTTAACCAAGTTTATTATTCAATGCCGGTTGATATAAGACCTCCTCCTGGATCCGCTCTCTTGCACTACCCGGCCGCCTTTGATCTGGAAATGGAGTTTCAGCTGAGAGAAAGGAATCTTGCAACACTTGAAGAGATGCAGAACAGTGCAGTAGATGTAGAGGCTCATTTGTTGATCCGAAGGGCAAAGTTGAAGGAAGAAGAGATGAAAAATATAGATCCAGAGGAATCGACATCTCTAGAGGTAAAGCTTGACATTTTGGTAAGTGCAGTGGAAGAGATGATGCAAAGGATCATCACAAGGAATGATTATAGTGTTCAATCCCATCGCTTGCTGATTAAACAAGAACAAGTTGCTGATCCAAAACATTTTCTATCTTATCCCAATTATCATAGTGATTGTTTTATAGATCATCATGGAGAAGAGAGATCTATTGATTTGACTTGTATGCTTGGTGATGTGTTTTATACTGATGATTTGCCTCAGTTTGATCAATATGATGATGATGATAATGTTCTCCAAACAGAAGCTAATCTTGCAGACAAATCAGCAGCTAGTTTGTGGGAGGAAGAAGTTCATTTTCAGTAGCTTGAGTATAGTGATCAACCGATGCATATCAGCTATGACAATGACGAGGACGATGTAGCGAATTGTGAAGTAAGTGAAGGATATTTACCTTTTTGTTTTGATTCATTTCAGTTCATCAAAGACAACTTCCATGCAATCAGAAATCACCTGTCAACAAGTCTTGATTTGGACCATCTTGAGGGCAATAAAAACCTTGTTCCAGACTTCTCATATTCAGCTTTGTAGTCCCCGAAAGCCATTGATTGTCAAGTTGCAGATGAATACATGGAAGTTGGCCAATGTGATCAAATGATACAAGGTGATTCCATACCATTTTGTTTTGAATCATTTCAGTTTTGAAGGGTAGTTTGCATAGTAAATCTTCAAATGAATAGCTTGTAGGAAGTCAACAATTTGGCGAAATTCTTGAGCAAGTTGTTAATGAGAAATCTTCCCCTGAAATGATTGATGAAATCATTTTGGATACAAAACCATCCCTAGCACCAGATTTGCAGCCACCAAACACAATTGAAGATCAGATTATAGATGAAGGCGTGGAAGCCGGAATACATGATTTAATGATGCAAGAGGATTATGTACCCTTTTGTTTCGAAGCATTTCAGTTTATAAGGCAGAATCTTCATAATATCTCTAAAGAAAAAGATGAACATCTAGTAAGATGTCATAGAGTTTTAATGGATACATCACAATAGTCTTCTCAAATTTTTGATGATCCTATTGCTCGTGTGTTGGATGATGTTTGCTGTAAAATTTCTTCCCCATTGGCTAACCATGTGCTAGAAAAGAATGTTGATAATAATCTTATTCAAAGGTTGCCTTCATTTTCTTGTTTAGTAGATTGTTCATTGCATAGCCCATGCCAAAGTTTGCAGTCATATGGGGAGATTGATAAAGGAGACTTTTGTTCTGTTTGGAATCAGCAACAGAGTTTGGTTATTCACGAAATTCAGGATCCTTTTGGCAGCTTGTTGCAATCACCAAAGAAAGACAGCACAGATGTGAGAACAATCTTAATATCTAGCTATCAAGATTACCTGGACCAGAGCAACAATGTGTTAATGGAAATCAATATCTATGTTTATGAAGACCCTTTCACAGTATTGTTGAAGTCATCCAGTCAATTCATGCTTTGCACATTTATCAACAGTCAACTTGACTCCGAGTTTACATGGGAGTTGCCTTTCGATTCTTCCCTTTTCCTGCGCATTAGAAAGCATTTGGGAAGAAATAAAATAACAACCAAGATGCTAACATGGTTTCATTGTTTGTTTCATTTCACTTGATCTGGCAGTCAAATAGAACAGTTAGAGTAGGTTTTGATGAATAAGCTCCATTTTGAGCATATTTTCCAGTTTGTTAGTTTTGTTGAAGTACCGAATCAGTTTTTAGTTGAGTGAGATTCAATTTGTGTCATCATGTTGTCAGTTTTCAGTCATGCATTTCAGCTTGAGTTTTTGATTCCATTTCCCAATGGACAAAGGCACTATCTTCTTTCCAAACATCTATAGTTCTTGGCACCTCCAAGGAGCTACCATCCCCATTGGAGCCAATGTTAGTTTCAGTCTTTGTAGCCTTCCTCCAGTGATCAAACATGCTCTTACAAAGTGGTCTCAGAGTGTCAAAGTCAATTTTTGTCATTTCAGTGAGTCTTCAAGCAAAATTTGGTCACTAGGTATTAGGTCTAGGGTTTTATTTTACTCATTTCAAAGTTGCCCAAATGTCGGTCCATGTCACCATTCAGTTGAGTGTATCATCATTCAATGGGTTGTCATCATCATTTCAAGTTCCAATGTTTCATTTTACACCTTATTCATGCTTCAGCCTTGCCTAGGTAAGGTTCATTTCCCTCTCTTAGGGTTTTGGAGGTAATTTCTCTTGGATGGTCAAATCATCAGTAAAAATTGTATCTTGATGTTCATATAACTTCCCCTATGCATAATGTACCTTATTAAACACTTCCCATCACTAAAATCCCCCAAATTCCTCATTTTCGCACAAACCCTAGTTTCTTGTTGCAACTTGGCAATTTTCTAGGTTGGGCCTGTGTTTAGCCCTTGTGGACCCCTTCGCCTCACTCAATCTTTGAAATTCCACATTCCCCTGCTTCCTAAAATCCCTCCCTACTTCCTGAAATTTTCTCAAGAATTTATAAGCCCCTTATCCTCTTCATTTCACTTCATTTCGACAAATCCCCTGTTCCACACATTGGGGTAGGTTTCACTTAAATGTTGTTTCTAAGCAATAAAAGATGAATTTGGTAACACTGAGAGAGGTTATTTTCCACCATAGGGCAAAAAAGAAAAACCTCCTTCACCTTTTACACAGGTGTCATGGTTTTAGAGAAATTTCAAAAATACAGTTGCCTCGAGAGAATTGATGCACCTCTGAAGTGACCTTGGGAAAATCTAGTTTTTGCCTGGCATGGTTAGCCAAATGACTTTTTGGATGAGTCAAATGCTAACTATGCACCAATATCTTTCCAATGAGCTATCATGATCTTAATTTGGAGTTGAGTAACACCTTCAAATGTTGACTGCAACAACACTCTGCCTTGAGGCAGCCTCATTTGGCACATTTTTATTAGTCTTGGTAGATTTGATGTTTGACAGGGAAATTAAACTCCAAATTGAAATATTCCAGCTGTGTTGGAAAGAAGACACAAATACCTTTCTAAAGAGATATTCTGCACCCAATTGGGACACCGGGAAGGCCCTCAAAACGGGTCTGAAAAAGGTGTTACGCACAGAAATTTGTAACACAGGGTTTTCCTCCCTATGTGTCGCGCCACGTGGCGCTCGCTTTTGCTAGAGGGATCCAAATCACATAAACTTTGCATTTCTGGATTTTTCATGAAAAATGATGGTTTCTTGTTCATGGCCAAGAAATTTGGGCAAGTTTTTGGCTCTCAAAGAGGTCAAAAAGACTCAAAAAATGACCTCACTGCCCCTATTTTGACACACAGGAAGCAGTCTTGGGAGATTGGATATTTGGAGGGGCCAATGTACCCCAACTCTATAAATTCCACTTGTTTTGGAAAGTATACAAACAGGGATTTCTCACGAGCTATCATGAGCTCAATTTGGACTTCGGGAAGTGCCTAAAATTTAGCTCCAAAGTGGCGTAATGCATAGAGAATTTGGGCGCGGCGCATAGAAAAATTTGGCCTCATTTTCACTCTTCGGGTCAGAAATTCGCCCAATTTTGACTAGTTTTACTTTTTGATGTAACTATTGATCTAAAATGATGTAATTTGATGACCATGATTTAATATTGGCACATTTTTACTTGTTCTAGAGGATTCATTCACTAAAAAGTGAAAATTAAATGAATGAATCAGTTTCCTAGCATATAGAGGCAAGTTGTTTGATTGCCTAGATTTTAGTGCCTTGTTTAGAATTCTTTGAAACAACTCCTAGAATGATGAGCTCGACCCCTAGAGGCAAGGTAATGGGTTTGGCTTGTCTATATTATTTAATTTCTAAGTCCTTTTCATGGTTGGACACTTGGGATTGCTTAGCACTCTATTGTACATTTTATCACTGCATTTTTGGCAAAGGAAAGACCAGGGTTTTGCAGCACTTGTTGGGATCCATGTGGCTTTATGTTTTGATGGTGTGTTTCTCTATGTACTTGTAATTTCATTGATGTTTATGTGTATCATTTTCCCTTCTCTTTTCTTATGAAATTAAACAAATGAGTGATTAAGGTAGAATTCACTGGACTGTTGTGCTCTGCTTTGAAGTTTGTTTAATTTTCAATGTTTTCATCTGTTTGAGGAGGACTCTTGAGACCCTCTTTCCCTCCTTGGCTCCTCACCGGTCTAAATCCATCCATTTATTCATTTTAAAGCATCAAAACGATTGCCTTCCTTGCCCCAATCAGAACTTTGCAAAAACTGTGCCTCATCCCCGGACCCAAATTTGCCTCTCCCATTTTCCGACTCAAAACCCCAAAAAACTCAAACTCAAATCCTTGTACTTCATACCTAGCCTAAAATAAGTTTTATTTAAGTCATCTTGAACCCCATTGATTATCCTTTGCCGAGCTTGACCTGGAGAGAGCCATCTCCTGTCCTCGTAGGGCTAGCTACGAGGCTGAGCGTGGTTTGATGTGGACCCAGAAGCTTACATGTTCAGCCTAAGGTAAATCTAGGCTCTAACACATGACACTCTTCCACTTCATCTCCATGGCTATTGCTTTAGGTAATATGCTTGTATTTTGGTTATCATACCATTTTCGGAGCCTCCATTTCGGTTTTGGATTAATGCTGTCAACTCCATTCAGTGTCGCCAGTGTGTTGGAAAGAAGTCATTCAGTTGATATCCATTACAATACTCTTAATCCTTCATTCCATGTTTGTCTTTCTTGATCCAATTCCATATCAACATCATTATGTGTCAATCATGATACCTATTTCATGTTGTTGATGGGGGATACATCAAGGACCTCCTATAATGGATCACTTCGTGTCGACATCAACACATTATCTAGGAAATTGACTTAGAAACATTCCTTGGTACCTTGCTTCCTACATACATCAATGGAAATTTTCTTGCTCTTAGAGATAGGTTTACGTCAATGGCCTTCAACCAAAAGACTTAGTGTGATATTCGAGATCAACTCATTTATTCACATCATACGGATTGTACTATAGTACCTTGAGAGGCATTGAAATAATCAGTGGTTTCTCTCGCATCTGTTAATGACTTACATCATTGGCTGGTAATTAGATGGTGCCTACCATGTTCAACCTCAGCTCATTGATTCACATGGTTAGACTCACACATTGGTTGGTTGTGTGAAGGGGATAGAAGATCCCAAATCTAGTTTCATCCATCCAGGTTGCAATTTTAGGAGTTATACAAAGATCACAATGTATGATGGCCATGATCATATAGGCAATCATCCAATCATGGGTCCACTAGTTATCATCTGCGGACACATATTTTTATTATTGTACATGTTATGTTAGCTTATGTGTTGAGTATAGGTATGCCTCCCTCAGCAACAATGCTGTCATGATGAAAATGTATTGTAACAAATGAAGCTCGTCATTTGTTCTTGATCCCGACTTGTCACAAGGTAAAGAACTTCATTCATCAACCATATTTTATGACTTTGCGCTTTAGGGGGGAATCTATTATAGGCCATTTTTTCATATCAGATCATTAGGCCTCCTAATGGGATCAATAAACATCCTATTCCCCCTTGTCATCATCTTACACAAAGCCCTAACCATGTCTCTTTCATTCCCCAAAGTTTCTTCTTGAAACTACATCATCTGAGCCAGTTTTAGGACCAACACTCCCTGGCCTCTTGGTAGACAAAATTCAGCTATAGATTTATCTACTCTGGCCTATGTTGATCACCTACAAGTTTCTCCCATTTGCACCTGCATTGGTTCTAGAAATTCAGAAAAAAAATCGGAGAGATTTCAGAAGCTTCCTCTTCTAGAAGTTTCCATAATTTTTTACAACCATTTACCTTAGATAAAACATTTAGACCCTATCCTAACCTACTTTGGAGTTTCCATCCCTTATCCTTTGATCCCATCCTCCCATCAAAGGTGGATATGAATCTTATATTGGTAATTGGATAAGGACCCCCACACTCCCCCACTCCTTTATATACTTACAACCTTCCATATGCAAGGGGTTTGCTTTTGGAGAGTGATTCTACCCTTATTCTGTTATGGCGAGAGGTTTCATTTCATGCATTTAGGGTGATTGGAGGTGTACATTGTGACAAGGAAAGGACAATTCAGCCTAGAGGAGTGCTTCTACAAAATCAACATCTATTTATGGTTGTAATCTCCTTCCATTTATATTAATGAAAAGAATTATATGTTTTCCTCAATATGATGTTGTTATTTCATGTATTTTAATACCATGTTGATCTATTGAATAGAGTATTTAGATGATACTACATAGATCTTGTCGTTTCTTTGCTTGTGTTATCTAACTGTGCAAGTTCTAATTTTGGCAATCAGAACTAGAATTGGAGCATTCAAGCTAAAGAAGGAATGAAGCTCACGATGGATTCTAGGTAGGTTTCATTCCATCATATATTTTCTTTAAGGAAATAATTGGGTTCCTTGTCTTTATGTTGTTCTAGGTTAGCCACCAAACCTAGGGGAGATACTTTTGGCTGCAATCATAAATCCTGTATAATAGTTGCGTCCTCGTATGTCTCATTTATTTCAACATTCAATAGAATTAGTAATCTATATATTGAAGTAGGAGGAGCATTTGGCTCTTATAAAAACCATTAGTGTATTCTAGTATAGGTGAATAGTAGTAGAAGAAGTTTTGTTATACTTGGTGTGATCCAGGTTGATATTGGTGGCCACCCAACTATTCCACTTGGACCCCCACCATTGTTTCTTTCAATTTTTTAGTTTCCTTATTTATAGCACAATTTACTATTTTTGGCAGTTTTTTGGGTCTTGAACTTTCGGAGTCATTTTGAGGCCCTAAATGATTTTTTTTGGTCAAATAGGGAGAAACTTGGGCCATAGTTTGATGTTTCCACTCAAAACTTTTAGTCCTCGAATAGATATTCTAATGAGGTATTGTGTTCATCAAACGGAGATCGTATGCCAAAGTTATGACCCTGGGAAGTTGATGTACCAATTTACCCAAACGGGGCCCATAGTTTGGCGCTTAATCACATATGGTTAAGTTTTTGGATGTTTAGGGTTTTCCATTGTTTCTCAATAATAAATAGGCCTTGGACCCTCATTGTAACATAGTTCAGAGGCATGTAGCCACCACATCTCTTTTCAAAGATAAGCCACCATAGCATGAGCTAGTCTTATTTCGATTATGTTTGTAAGCATATTTCAATATTTGATATTAATGAAGTGAAGTGTTATTTCTACTGCATCTTTGTATTTATGGTTATATTTGTAATTTTCTGCATTCCTGTTTAAATCTAGATCAGTGATATCAGAGCGGTCTACTCTATCTCTGTTTTTCTTTCCATGTCCCCAATGAGGTCAGGATATACGGAGTTAGGGCATGAACGGGTCAAACCTTTGCAAGACCAATCCTGAAAATCACGACGGCCTCCCATGGCGGATGAAAAGAAATATGAGGGGGAAAGAGATCTGATCAGAATCTTGCTGGAAGAAGCCCTCGAGAGGTAAAATAACCATAGAACAAAAGACAAAGCCAAGGCGGGGTAGCCTAGGACAAACTGCCAAAGCTGCAAGCAAAGAAAAACACTGCGAAGCTGAAGAAGGACATGGGAAAGTGGTGTGAATTCCATAAGAGCTCCACTCACAACACAAGTGAGTGTTGGGCCAAGCAGTCACTGGTGGCTGAGCTAAATGCTTTGGAATCATATGCATGTTCCAACTATGAGCCGGAACTTAACAAGGGGAATGACAAAGGGAAGCAAATTATCGATGTGGAGCCTAAAGCCACCGTTTCCGCCACAAATATCTAGAAGGAGGAACCCGAGGATACAGAGGAGGAAGAGTGCCTCTTCCACTCCCAAATGTGGGTAAAGAGTTCCCCACTACAGTTCATTTTCGATAGCTGGATCCAAAAGAACCTCATTTCGGTAGATGTCATGAAGCATCTGGGCTTACCAACCACAGCACATCCACAACCGTACACCATCAAGTGGCTTCACCAAGGACGGGATCTTCACGTGAGCCAGTAGTGCCACCTTCCATACAACATCAAGCCCTTCACGGATGAGGTATTATATGACATTACTCCCCTTGATGTTTGTGATGTATTATTAGGCCAACCATACTTATGGAAGCAACATGTTGTGTATGATTCATGGCCTCATGTTGTTATTGTTACTTTGGGAAATAAGTTGTATAGGATACCAGAGGTAACACTGCCTACTGCCATCTCTTTGGTTACTGGAAAAAAATGCAGTAAGCTCATTTCCAAAACCAAGAAATTTGTTTTCCTGATGATACGCCCTCAAGGAAAGAAGAAGACAGTGGCCACGACCTCCAAACAGGGCCCCTCTACACGACAACTACAGATGGACAAGTTTATGGAGGAGTATGAGGACATCTTCACCTCCCCCGCAGGGGTTCCTCTGTACTGTCAGGTGAAGCACTCCATCGATCTAACCCTAAGTGCGTCGCTACCTAATGGACCAATCTATTAGTGCTCCATGTTGGAGAATGATGAAATCAAGAAGCAGATTCAGGAGCTACTTTAGAAAGGTCACATCCGTCTGAGATCATCACCCTGTGGGAGCCCAATCATGTTGGTACAAAAGAAGGATGGGACTTGGAGACTTTGTATTGACTATCAGGCATTGAACAAGATCACTGTCCATAATAGGTACCCGATCCCACTGATCGATGACCTCCTGGACCAACTGAAGGGGGAAAAATATTTCAGTAAGATCGATTTGAAGTCAAGATATCACTAGGTACCAATTGAACCCTCCAATGTGTGGAAGCCTGCCTTCAAAGCCAAGGAAGGCCTTTTCAAATGGTTGGTTATGCCTTTTGGATTGACGAATGCTCCTGCAACCTTCATGAGGCTAATGGATGACATCTAGCAACCATTCACCAACTCATTTGTAGTGGTATACTTGGATGACATCCTGATCTTTAGCCAGAGTTGGGAAGAGCATCTCCAGCACATACGACAGGTTCTCCAAACACTGCGGCAACACAAGTTATGCGCCAGTTTGGGAAATGCACTTTTGGCATGACCCAGGTTCAGTATCTGGGATACATTATTGATGAACAGGGGGTGCATGTGGATCCAACCAAGATCCAAGTCATTCGGGATTGGCCCTCTCCAACCACTCTAACAGAGCTCTGCAACTTTCTAGGTCTTACCAACTTCTACCGCAGGTTCATGTTGGAATTTTCTCATATGACTTGGCCCTTGAGTCAAGTCACCAAGGGAGAAGTGAAAGAAAAATTCTTTTGGTCTGAATCTCAACAGAAGGCATTCACAGAGTTGAAAGACCACCTCTGCTCAGCACCAGTGCTTGCATTGCTACACTTGCAACAACCATTTGAGGTCGAGACAGATGCCTCTGACTATGCTATTGGGGCAGTCCTTACTCAACACGGGCATCTAGTGGCATATCATAGTGAGACACTTTCAGACACAGTTTGGAAGTATCCCACTTATGAAAAAGAGATTTATTACATTGTGCAGGCCTACTGACAATGGAAACATTACATTTTGGGGAAAGAAATGGTCATCCACACAAACCACCTACCCCTCTAGTTCATACAAACCCAAGGGAAATTATAGAATGATAGCCATCAGAAGTGGTCCACATACCTACAACAGTTCCATTTGAATATCAAGTATAAGAAGGGCAGCACCAATGATGTTACAGATTAGCTCAATCGACCACCGATCATGTCATTAACCACTGTGCTCAACTATTATGGGCATGAGACTTCTGATTGGCCACTTCTCTACAAAAGTGATCCAGACTTTGGCCACACATACCAGACACTCTTGGAGGGTCAGCATGTTCCAGATTTTCACCTCAAGGATGCCCTCTTATGCCACCTGGGTCACCTTTATGTTCCTTCAAGAAAGCGTGCCAAGATGATTTGGGAAGCACACTACAATTGGGCTGTTGGGCATTTCGGGGTCGAGAAAATAGTGGCAGTACTACAGAAGTATTTCTACCAACCGAATATTTGGCAGGATGTCAGGAAGTACATCAGATCATGCACTTCTTGTGTCATTACCAAACTGACAGTCAAGAAGCAATGCCTCTATACCCCACTGCCTACCCCTAGTCGACCTTGGGAATCCATCTCCATGGATTACATGTCAGGCCTTCTTTTCCACTAAGTATGGAAACGACTGTGTTTTTGTGGTCGTCGATAGGTTCTCGAAGATGGCCATTATGGAAGCCTGCAAGAAGAATATCATAGTAGAAGCCATTGCTAAACTCTTCTTTGAATGAGTGTGGGTGCACTTTGGGATCCCACAGTCTATCATCTCAGATCGAGATAGTAGGTTCCTCAATACATTTTGGTCCAGTCTCTGGTCGATGCTAGACACCAAACTCACTAAGTCCATAGCATTCCATCCTCACACTGATGGCCAAACAAAGGTTGTCAATAGGATGATCGTACACATTTTGTGCATGTACAACTCAAAGCACTTACACACATGGGATGAGAGCCTCCCCTATGTTCAACATAGCTACAACCGGGCTCTCCACAACTCGACTGGCCACAACCCTTTTCAAGTGGGCTTGGGATTCTAGCCACTATGTCCCATTGATGTGGCCATGCCATTTGCAGCTACTCGCACAGATTCGGCTCATGTCCAGTCTGAACAGATAAGGCATACAACTTCATTGAGCACATCCAACATATTCGCCAGCAAGTCCATGAAATTCTGGAGAAATAAAACGCCAAGTACAAGCAGTGACATGATCAACATTGGGTGCCACACAAGTTTCAAGTGGGTGAAAAAGTCTGGTTGCATTTGCAAAAGGAACGCCTTATCGAAACCTATCGGAAACTCAGACCACTCTGATATGGTCCTTACACCATTACCAAGGCTGTGGCAGACTATGCATTTGATCTCAGCATTCCCCCATTCCTTGGCCTGCACCCAGTGTTCAATGTGGACCGCCTTCGGCCATACTTTCCACCATTGTTAGACACATCCGACATTGCAGAATAGCTCACACCCACAGAGTTAAATCTAGATTGCATGGAACAAGCTACAACTGATTGGATCATGGACACATAGATCAAGCACACTCGCCAGTAGAACATCCAACTGTATCGAGTTGTCAAAGCAGGCCAACTCCTTCACCAAGGCAAGTGGCTCACCAGGGACCAAGTTCAGCAGAATTTTCCTCATCTCATGGAGGAACTCAACGCAATGGGGACCATTACTTCCTGAGGGAGGAGGAATGATCCAAGTGGATATTGATGGCCACCCTCCAAGTCCACTTGGACCCCCACCATTGTTTCTTTTAGCTTTTTAGTTTCCTTAATTGTAGCACAATTTACTATGTTTAGCAGTTTTTCAGGTCCTAAACTTCCGAAGCTGTTTTGAGGCCCTAAATGACGTTTTTTGGGAAAGCTAGGAGCACCATGGTCCACGGAACCATGTTTCTCTTTCCAAACTTGTAGTTCTCACATAGATATTTCTAGCGAGATATTGTACGCATCAAACAGAGATTGTATGCCAAAGTTACGACCCCGAGAAGTTGATGTACCAATTTATCCAGATGGGGCCCACAGTTTTGTGTTTCATCTTCTAGGGTTAGGTGTGTTACCGAGAATAGTGTCCACTCGGAGCTGATATTCCCACTAAGCCTGGTAGCTATCTTAGAAACAAACAAGTAAAGACTACTTTCATTTTCCTTTATGAAAATAGACAAGAGTGGAACAAAGGACACCAACCTTAGTCTTGCACTTGGTTCCTTATTTGATTCCTCTCCTTCCTGATAGATCTTTGCCGCTTCTTCTTCATCTGCCCAGCTTCAAAGAGCACCTGTGGAATCAAAGCAACATACTACTATC